>CM038214.1:164935816-164963316 GCA_021442155.1 Cymbidium sinense
ATAGTTACATAAACATATATTACATTTTGTCCTTTTGATTGAGAATCGTACTATGGCTACTACTATTTTACTAGTCTGCGTCTCCAATAATTAATTCGATGCCATCCATAGGAATCATTGAATCAATAGCAATAAGTCCCATTTGAAGGGGCTCATATATGGAATGTCTCAAATAATACTTAGAGTTTCAATTAACCGAGATTGAGATGAAATTTCACCTCTCCCATCAATAGGTTTAGCGAGCATTTATGACATGACCCAAAAAAGCCTCATAGGGATCAGAGATTCTTCCTATTTCTTTTATCGAGCTTCCCTCTTTATCATCAAACCATTACCCATTAATACAACACCAACATTATTTGATTCCAAATTCAAAGCAAAACCTATAGTACCCTCTTCAAATTCTATTAATTCACCTGTCATTACTTCTTCAAGACCATGAATATGAACAATGTCGTCACCCACTTGAAGTACGGTACCAGTATTCACAATCTTTACATCTCTATTATATTATTTAATACGTTCGCATATAATATTACTAATTTCGTCAGCTCGAAGGGTTCCCATTAGTATATCTTTTTTCTTTTTCAGAAGGAAAGGGAAAAAATAATACCTAAACTCTAAACTAGGGTTAAAAGGCTAACCAGCTATTTCTTCCATGGACCCGAGAATACCAATATTAGCACTGATGGTATGAAAATGTAATTCGCTATTCAAATAACTATTCAAAGTTTCTAGAGCTCTTTGTAAGGCTTGTTGCAAAACTTGTTGTCGGACCTGATTAATTGCTTTATTTTTTAAAAAAAAGAGTTTCATATTTGTAATTTCTAATTGTTCCAAACTCTTGCAAGTAGCATTAATTAAATTTACTTTTCTTGTTCTATCTCAGAATATCCATTCGTTCGATACTCATCTACTTTCATTTCCACTTTCTGTAATCTAACCTGAGCTCTTCCGAGCTGTTCAATGGCTCCTCTACATAATTCTTCTGAATTTTGAATAGTACTCAAGATCCTCTATTTTTTCTTATCTAATAAATCATTTAATGAAAGTAGATTATCTTTCCATTCATTTCACAACTATCATATCTCTTCCCGAATCAAACATGAATCTTTTGATTCATTTGGCTCTCATGCTCAATTTATTTTCTTTGATTGATGAGCATTCCCATATTTTTGAGCCTATCCTCTCTTTTCTGTTCATTGGTATTCAAAGATATCAAAACTAATCTAACATCAGAATCTCTAGGAGGACTCTTTAGACCAGACAAAAAATAAAAATTGTCAACAAAGTTCTTTCTTTATTTACAACTTATTTACAAAAAAAAAATAAAAAAAAAGATTATAAAGAAGAAAGAATAGAATTCTTTCTTCTTTATATGTTATGATAAATTAGATCAAGATTCTAATAGAATAGAATTATGAACTTCATTCTCATTATTATTAGAATGATATTTATATTTTTTTCATCCAAAAAATTATCTTTTTTATAAAAATTGTTTATACAAATACAATACATAGGTCATCAATTCGGCAGTGGACAAAAAAGGGGGATCCATCTTTCCAGTTAATGGTTCAAATAATTTTATCCATATGAGTGTTCTACATCAGATAAATTCCCAATTCTTCCTTTTTTTCTTTTTACCATCTTTAAACCTTTTTGGTACTAACATAGCAGTAGAAAGAGTACCATGTTATGCTGTGTCTGGACTTCAAAAAATTTATCTTTAACCATTTAAAAGACCTCAAATTATTGGTTGATAGAGAAGATAATCAAAGATCAGTTACCAATTAGTTACGAAATGCTATGGTTCTTACATATGATTTCTGAATGAAATCCAATTCCAAATTAATTCATCGAGATTGTGCTCCCTTTGTTCCTATTTCTGCTATAAAAAATAATATAAAGAAAGTGCGTGTGAAATCCAACCTATTCTTGAAATACACAACTCATACACTCCTTTCCAAAAAAAAATCAATACACCCAACACTACTTAGATTTATTGGATTTGTTGCTAAAATATCTATTAAATTTGAAACTCCCAATGGATGGCCATGGAAACAAAAGAATCGGTTATATTATTCATATGCTCTCCTTTATAGATAGGACTAACAAAGAAACGAGTTCTTTTGTATCACTCCACTTATTATTCTTAATCTTAATGGAATTTGAGAATTCTCAAATTTATTAGTTATGGTTATGTTTTATTCTTCTTTTTTTACATTTTTATTCTACTTAAACATTAAATAAAAGGATTTGTAAATAAAAGAGCTAATGCCACACCTCCATAAATGGTTAAAGCTTCCATAAAAGCCACACTCAGAATAAAGTACCTCATATTTTACCCTCTGGTTGTCTCAATACCTTCTACGGCTTGGTCCCAGAGTTCCTTGACCAACCAGTCCGATAGAAGTAAGCCCCAGCCAATCCAAGCATAATGAAGCGAAATAAGTGGATTCATGGTAAGTTCCTCACACCAAAAAAAGAAATGATTAATGATACAACCAACCAATGACTTAGTAATTAATCTACTTCTTTTCTACTTCTCAGGTTGAAGTAACTAAAAGCTCCAAATGGAATTCAGAATATTATTGAATTGTCAAAATTACTTCGTGATATCATTTTTCCTTTCTACCTTATGACCTTATGTAAATAGATATGTTTATAGTTTTAGTAATTGCATTTCCTTGTTTATAAACAATTCTATTCTTTCTCTTTCATTCAATTCATAATCATAGACAAAATAGAAAAATGACTGATATGGGAATCCATATAAATAGTGGACTAGACTAGAAAAAGAGTTAGGGTCATTACTATCTAAGTAGTAAATAGCATATACATTTATTCTTCCATGACGTAAATCACCTGCACTTTTTATTCTATTAAATCATATTCTGGAACCATTATTCAAAACATACAGAAAGATTGATACTCATAAACATTGCATATATGTAGTAGGATCCCCAACCCTTCTTTCTTTCTTGATATACATACATGTAGCTATTTGCATTTTATTCTACAACTCAGTGGATTATATGGAACCCCCCTCATTGCTTGATTTGGGATAAGCTTCAAAAAAGACTAGACTATTTCAAAAGTTAGTCAATGATGACCCTCCATGGATTCACCTATATAAGCGTAGCCAAAGTTGCAAAAATAAGAGCTTGAATACCGCTTGTATACTACTGAAGGCACTAAAGAAATAAGAACAACAACCACTAATTCATCAGCCAATGTATTCCCTAAAAGTCAAAAACTAAGAGATAAAGTGGCCGATTTACCCAGATGGTAATCTTAATGTGGATGATTTACCCTCTTTTGCAATTAGTTTTGCTACAACCCCTGCTGCTCTAGCTAATGGTCCACCCATTCCATGTGTGATTTCTATGTTATGTATGGTCGTGCCTAAGGGCATATCGGTTGAAGTAGATTTTTTTTTATCAATCAAAACCCCTTCCCAAACTGTACAAGCTTCTTCCAAAGCATACGACTTTCTAGATGTATATGATGATATCTAGACAGATGGATCTTATATGAATCATATGATGAAGTACCACATGAGTGGATATATAGGAATCCAAATATGCCGAATCACTTATGTTATGA
The DNA here is from genome assembly GCA_021442155.1 of Cymbidium sinense. Lineage (NCBI taxonomy): Eukaryota > Viridiplantae > Streptophyta > Magnoliopsida > Asparagales > Orchidaceae > Cymbidium > Cymbidium sinense. The sequence goes on from CM038214.1 coordinate 164,939,423, forward strand.
TCTTCTACATCCTAAGTCTCCCCGTTCCGTCATCTGGCTTATGTTCTTCATGTAGCATTAAGACCAGATGACTCTATGAAATTATTACTTGCAATACTTGCACGGGTAACATCGGGAGACATCTCTATTTTTCCCCGTGGGGTCTTTCTAATTATCACTATTTAGCTTTCAATTCACCTCTAACCATCAAATGAAATTTGAATAACCCATCCTCTCTCTTTGAAAGGCACTTCGGTTTTGTGCATGCTTCATACAATTTTATCTTCTCCATATTACCAAATCACTAGAGTCAATAATTTTCTATGAGGAACTACTCAATCACTTGCTACCATTACTCAATAGTTTTCTTTTGAGGTCTATCCTGTAGAGGTACTCCAATTGGATCAGTGATTGATTTCTAGGTTTCATCATAAACCTAATTGATTACTTCCAATTACGTAAATCAATAGTTCAAACCGCACTCAAAGGTAAGACATTTCCCATTGAAATAGGAACTTCTGTACCAGAAACAATGGTATCTCCAATTATAGCCCCTCTAGGATGTAAAATATATCTCTTCTCACCATCCCCATAGTGTATGAGACAAATGTATGCATTTTGATTAAGGTCATATTCTATGGTTATGATTCTACCAGATATCCCTTTTTCATTCCGTTTAAAGTCGATTTTATAGTATAGATGCTTATGACCTCCCCCACTATGCCCTGAGGTAATGATCCCTCTGTCATTACAACCTTTAACACAATGATGTTGTCCATAGATCAAATTATTTCATGGATTGGATTTCGCTTGACTGTCTACGGCTCCATTGCGTGTGCTCGGGGTAGAAGTTTTGTATAAATGTATTGTCATGTTATTAAGTATTTTGCTTTATGTTCTTTTCTCTATAAGAGGTGGAATAGAATAATATGGTTGAAGCATAATGATCATACGTCTGTAATGCATTGTATGTCCCATAATAGGTCCCATCCTTTTACCCTTTCCCAAGAGTTGATGACTATTCATAGCTCTTACCTTGACACCAAAGAAGAGATCAACCCAATGCTTTATTTCTATCATGATTGATCTTGATTTGACATTAGAAGTATATAGATTGTCCCCCAATAATTGAATACTTTTTCTATAAATACTGCATATTTGATTCCATCCATAAATCCATTTTCTTCCCTATGAGTAGATCGATAAGAATTCTAGTTCTTACTGTTCATATGTTATGGTATGAATATACCAATTCGCTATGTATGGATGATGAGATTCCATTGATATAGATCCAATTCCAATAGACTTATTGAATGTTCCCATTGGCATGCATCCAACAGGAATTGAACCTACGAATTTTCCAATTATGAGTTGGGCACTTTAACCATTCAGCCATGGATGCTTAACAGGGATCATCATACATATGAATAGCCAAATTCCAATTGAAATGAAATCATTAGGAGGAATCAATGAAACGACATCAATTCGAATCTTGGATATTCAAATTGGGAGAGATCAAGAATTCTCACTATTTCTTAGATTCACGGATCAAATTTGATTCTGTGGGATCTTTCACTCACATTTTTTCTGCCAAGAACATTTTATGAAACTCTTTGACCACCGAATTTAGAGTATCTTGCATTCACATGATTCACAGGGTGCAACAATCAATCAATATTTCATGATCAAAGGTGTAGTACTGCTTGTAGTAGTGGTCCTGATGTCTTGTATTAACAATCGAAAGATGGTCGAAAGAAAAAAATCTCTATTTGATGGGGCTTCTTCCTATACCTATGAATTCCATTGGACCCAAAAAGGAGACATTGGAAGAATCTTTTTGGTCTTCCAATAGAAATATGTTGATTATTTTGCTCCAGTATCTTCGAAAAGGGAAAAAGATTTCTGAGAGTTATTTCATGGATCCGCAAGAGAGTACTTGGGTTATCCCAATAAAGAAAATGCATATCATGCTTGAATCTAATCGGAGTTCACAGTGGTGGAGGAACTGAATAAAAAAAAATAGGGATTCTAGTTGTCAGATATCTAAGGAAACCGTAGCTAGAATTGAGATCTCATTCAAAGAGAAAGATAGCAAATATTTGGAGTTTCTTTTTTTATCTTATACAGATGATCCGATCTCCAAGGACCATGATTGGGAATTTTTTTATCATCTTTCTATGAGGAAGAAATGAAACATAATCAACTTGAATTCGGGACATCTATTCAAAATCTTAGGGAAAGACTTGATTTGCTATATCATGTCTGCTTTTCATGAAAAGACCAATTCGGGGAGAGTTTCTTCAAACAATAAAGGAGGCAACTATGCAATCCAATGATATTGAGCATGTTTCCCATCTCTTCTCAAAAAACAAGTGGGGTATTTCTTTGCAAAATTGTGCTCAATTTCAAATGTGGCAATTCCGCCAAGATCTCTTCATTACTTGGGCTAAGAATCAGCACGAATTGGATTTTTTGAGGAACATCTTGAGAGAGAATTGGATTTGGTTAGACAATGTGTGGTTGGTAAGCAAGGATCAGTTTTTTAGCAATGTACAAAATGTATTGTCAAATATTCAATATGATTCCACAAGGTCTAATTTCATTCAACGGATTCTAGCCAATGGAAAGGATCTTCTTCGGATCAATCAAGAGATCATTTTTATTCTGTTATAAATGAGAATTCATAATATCACACATTGATCGATCAAACAGAGATTCAGAACTAAAAGAGAGATTGATTCTTTGGGATCCTTCCTTTCTTCAAATGGAATGACCAGAGATAGATTCCGATCGATTCCCAAAATACCTTTTGGATCTTCCTCCATGTCTTGGCTATTCAACCGAGAAGAATGAATAATCATATGCTTGAAGAAATCAAGAATTTCTTGGGAATCCTACAAGATCCATTTGTTCTTTTTCTCTAATAGATGGTCAACTTCATCTCGGGTTCAATCCTACAGAGGTCCAATAGAGATCAAAAATTATTGAAGAAAAATAAGATGTTTCTTTTGTCCCTTCATGAGCGAAAAATAAAGAATGATATATTCAAGATAATTATGTATTTATAAGATATAGTCTCAATTCATCCTTTGAAACCATATCACATCAACTGGTTCAAGGATGAACCAGACAAATACCCAATAAGATTTTATTCTTGAACAAAAATCCATTTTTTTATTTCTTTCATCTATTCCATGACCGGAACAAAGGGGATCTGAGCATGCATGCGCCTGCACGCAAGCATGCACGATGCATCGGGGCACATCGCAGAGGGTTGCGTGCTTGCTCGAGCTCTCGTGGAGGGTGCACGACGCACACCGAGCCCCAGAGGTCTGCAGAGCGCGCTAGAGCCTCGCCACGGCATGCACCGTCCGGAGGTCGCGTGGCTGCCCCGACTGGCGTGAGATCTCCGGCCCGCAAGGCCTATAGCCTCAGCGCCCTGCATGCCTAACGCATGGCTTGCGGCTTGCGTCACTTAAGCACTTGGGGCACTTCCGCGAGGCTGTGCGCGCATGCATCTTGGTTTTATAAGCGCGCCCCACCGCACCAGCCGCCGCCCCTACGCCCCACCGGTCATCACCGGCATCGCCACCGCCTGATCGCCGCCCGCATGAGCACGCCGCGACATCGCGATCCCACTGACTATTGATGCTTGTCCAACGGCGGTGCAGCCGCCGATGCTGGGCACATCCGTGACCACCCCACGGTCGCCATAACTCAGATTCTCGAAAGGCCATGGATGTCGACCAACGACCACGGATGGCTCGTCCTTCACGAACATCAGGCACACCCGCCCAAATTTTTTGCGTCACCTTCGGGTCATTTTTTTGGGTGCGTGAGTGCCCAAATATTTTGAATACTCTTGAGTCAAGTTTCTCAGGTGCATCAGTGCCCGAATTTATTGGGTCCCATGCGCTAGATTTCCACCAGGACATTATTTTTCTCACGCGGGATATCGAAGGCTCGTATGGGTGCAAGTTCAGCATCAAAAAAGTGATGATACGTGGTCCAAGAATAATGATGCAAGTGCCAGAGCAAGTCATCCCATGCTCACGACGTGGCCATTGCACGCCATCTTGGCATGCACTGCATGCCTCCACATGAAGGCAGCGGGGCTATCAGGCCAATAGTTCTAGAATCTCCAAAAAGCTTACTTCTTCATGGGCATGCATTTTTTCCAGTAGGGTGCCCACTCTTGTGCACCGGCTGCACCCCATTTAAATTTTTTGGGTCAAAGATGCCCGATTCCCCCCCACCTCCCGGACATCATTTTTCACGCAAAGATATCGGCTCCATGACGCACAACATCAAGCGATGATGCGTGGTTCGAGAAAATAGGCACAGGCACTAGCATTGAATCGATCAGCGCCAGTGCATGTCAGGACATGCTCTCGATGTAGCCATTGGCATGCCCGTCCCTGCATGCGCGGCGTGCCTCCACACAAAGGTGGAGCGGCTGTCAGGTCGGGTCATTGTCTAATCGATGGGCCACCCAAAATGTAGTTTTTGGCCCCCGATAGTTTCAAAATTCCCAAAAAAGCTTACTTTTCATGGGCATGCATTTGTGCCAGCAGGATGCCCGCGCACGTGCGTCGGCCATACCCCATGCAAATTTCTTGGGTCTCCCAAACCCCACCACTCCCCGATGGGGGAGGTAGTTTGGGGGGGGGGGGATGATTCTACTGTGACATAGGGCAGGATCTCATTGGATCATGGCAGTAAAGGCCACTCTGCCATGTATAATGCCCCATTGTGAATTTAAGCCATCAGGAATCTTCATCTGGTCATTTCTTGAGCATTCACATTGGCATCTTAGTCTGCCAGCATGAATGCCACCCACGTCATGTGCCCTTAGGGCTAAAGCCCTTACCACTGGTCAGCGGGTGGACGACAGGCTCAAGCACCACATTTTTAGCCCGAATTTTGACCTAGAGGCATTCAATCATAATCCTGCACACGGTAGCTTCACGCCATTGGCTTTTCAACCAAGCGTGATGACCAATTATGTGAATCAATGGTACCTCTCATACTAGGTTGAATTACTATCATGACACAATCATCAGTAGGGTAAAACTAACCTATCACATGATGGGTTAAACCTAGCTCATGTTCCCTATTGGTGGGTGAACAATCCAACACTTGGTGAATTCTGCTTCATAATGATTGGAAGAGCCAACATCGAAGGATCAAAAAGCAACGTCGCTATGAATGCTTGCCGCCACAAGCCGCTTATCCTCGGTAATTTTTTTTGACATCTCTAGCTTCAAATTCTAATGACTAAAGGATCGATAGCCACCATGATTCATATATTCACACCGGAAATCAATCAACAAGCTTTTACCCTTTTGTTCCACATGAGATTTCTATTCTCGTTAAGCTCATCTTAGGACACCTATGTTATCTTTTAACAAATGTGCTGCCCCAGCCAAACTCCCCACCTGACAATGTCTTTTGCCTGGATCGACCCAACGGGGTGAGACTTAAAAGCCAAAAGGGGGGGCCAGACCCTACCTCCATCTCACAGAATAATTAAAATAATGTTAAAAGTAGTGGTATTTCACCACGGTGAGTGGCTCTACCTACACCTTTCAAGTCATTTCATAAAGTTGAACTAGAGTTAAGCTCAACAGGGTCTTCTATCCCCATTGATTCTGCCAAGCCTATTCCCTTGGCTGTGGTTTCGCTGGATAGTAGGCAGGGATAGTGGGAATCTCGTTAATCCATTCATGCAAATCACTAATTAGATAATGAGGCATTTGGCTACCTTAAGAGAGTCATAGTTACTCCAGCCATTTACTCGCGCTTGGTTGAATTTCTTCACTTTGACATTCAGAGCACTAGGCAAAAATCACATTGTGTGAGCATCAATTAGGACCATCACAATGCTTTATTTTAATTAAATAGTCAGATTCCCCTTGATCGTACTAGTTCTGAGTGGTTGTTCGATGCTTGGGGAAGGCCCCCATGGGGGCCATTCCCAATCCATCCCCGCCAAGACACGATGACCCGCTCACCACAAGCAGCCGATTCATAAACCGATGGATTCGAGGTTGTTCACCTTGGAGACCTGATGAGGTTATGAGTATGATAGAGCATGGATGACCGCCCAATTTTCATGGGTCATGAGGGTGCACCCACAATGTGTAGCATTCTTCCCCTACTGGACCTACCTCCTGAGCCATTTCGGGCTGTAGAAAAAGATAACTCTTCGAGCCGTCGATCTCACTACCAAATGTCACCACAACCACCACATCTCAGAATTTAAATTTGAAGCGCGGCGGCACTCTCTGACAGCCACCCCTCTTAGGATCGGCTAACCCATGTGCAAGCCATATATGGAACCTTTCCTCCTTCTTCAAAGCTCTCATTTGAATATTTACTACTACCACCAAGATCCACGATATACTCTGACGGCTCATGTTTTATAGCCGCCATGCCCTCCTACTTATTCAGTGCCACGCCGATGGCTGTGGGGTCACGCTTAAGCACCATCCATTTTGGGGTTGATTTGGTGAGAGTTGTTACACACCTTAGCAAATTTTAACTTCCATGACCACCATCCTAGTGTCTTAATCAACCAACACCTTTATGGTTCAGGGTAGTTGGGCAATCAGAACTGTGCTTCAGTTCATCCCGCGCCAGCTCGCTTATCAAAATGGCTCACTGAGCCCTTGATTCCATAGCAGCTCAACAAAGCATCCTAGATCTACCTATTTAGAGTTTGAGAATAGTGGAGGGTTGTGCGATGCCTCAATCCTTAGCTTTACCCGCGAACTCCACCGCTCTAGCTATCCCGAGGGAAACTGAGGAACTAGCTACTAGATGGTTCGATTAGTCTTTCGCCCCTATACCCAAGTTAGATAAATGATTTGTACATCAGTATCATTATGGGCCTCCACTAGAGTTTCTGTGGCTTCATCTCACTCTGGCATAGTTCACCATCTTTCGGGTTCTGGCACGCATGCTCTCAATCGAACCCTTCACAGAAGATTCAGATGATGCACCCATGAGAGGATCCCACATCGCTTTCTTATGCCCATGGTTTCGACACCCGATGCATGCATGTCGCCCTTGGTTCTAAGATCTCCAAATTAGCCCGGGCTCATAATGGGCATCAGAGCTGTCACCTGATGGTGCATCCATGTTTGCTAGACCGATGTCTCCTCATGATCCTGGCTACAGGGAAGGCTTATGACGATCCGATCATAAAGCAAGGACAAGGGGCCTTTAGCCGAGGTGCATCACCAACCCCCTCCGCTTCCTTTCGAGATGAACTCTTGACTCTCTTGAGTCCTTTTCCCTCATGTTCACTATTATCTCTCAGATTTATCCTTGACAAATTTATCCTCGATTAGTGCATTCCCAAACAAGACTGGATGACAAGTCTGCATGTAGGGTTCAAACGGGGTTCTCACCTCGCACCCCTTCTAGGGGACTCAGTCATGAGGATGCTTCTCAGACTACAATTTGAGCCACCGCATTGCAACCTGATTCCCACGCTAGGCATATCCCAGTTCGCTCACCGACTAGGGGAATCCTTGTAAGTTTCTTCTCCTCTCGCATTGATATGCTTAAACTCGAGTGGTTTCCCATCGTCATATTCCCACGCATGGATCGTGCATGCTGATCTTGGGGCACCATCATTCTCTTAGCTCACAGACAATGTGAGTTGTTTGACCTTTCACCCACCCCTCATTTCACGAGATGATGAACGCTCTTCTCTGCGCACGGCACGATGTCCACCCCATCATGCCTCCCGACCACACCCATCAGGTGGATGGAGTTTGCATGGAGCACGATGCTTGATTCTATTGATGTGCCCTCATGCACTGGCTCTGCATAACTACGCTCATGGGATTCTATAGCACCATGTATCACATTTCACTATACTCTTCATCACGAGTGAGATATCCATTCTGGGAGTGGTCCATCCCGATGAGCGGTTATGCTCCATGCCACAAGCCTGATGGGTCCAGCTTTCATTTTCCCTTGGCATGGAGCTACGACAGTTTGTGTTTCATCTGTCCCCAGCCATACCGCCTCCCTGGAGGGATGAGGTGACGCTTGGGATGTCACCCACCTTGCCATGAGTTCTAATCACGGCGTGTTTCAATCTCGATAATAATCCTTCCACGGTTCACTTATGGAAACTTTGTTCAACTTCTCCTTCCTCTAAATTATGGTTCAATGGACTTCCAGTCATGCTCAACTTCACGCCATGATTTGAACACTTCACCATACCATTCAATGGTAGGAGCATGGGAGGTGTGTGTACAAAGCGGGATGTAGTCAGCAAGTGATCTCGGTTTGAATTCTCGCCCAAACAAGCAATGATCTATCCCCACACTAACTACAATGCAATATATATTCCTCCCTAGAAATTTGAGATTAATTGATGACCTAATTAAAGGATAATTAGCTAATTAAGATTCCCAAAGAAACCCAAATTCAGAGAAATAAGTAATTCAAAATCCATTGAAATCATTTTTAAAATATTCTAGATGAAATTATCTTTCTATAACATTTTTTCCTTTTATTTTTTTTATTTTTCTAAGGGGAATTATGAATTTTAGAAGTTCTCCAAATTAATTGGGAATTAATTTATTACTTAATTAATCCCTGCTTAATCCTTAGCTCACGGTGCGATGTGTGGCGGCGGTCAGCGCGCTTTACATGCATCGTGTCGTGAGGGGACAACTTAAGTTGTCACCTCACAAAGGTAACTTATATTCCATCGATCAAAGATCAGATGGCTGAGAATTCCCCGTGGTTTTAAAAGGAAAATTAGATTACTAAACATGCTAAATAATCTCTATCATCCATCTAAACTGCACGGATGAATGGCTGAGATATGCTAAGTTCTTCCCTAAGGATCAATGGGGACCGCCATGATCTAAGGGGACATCCGAGCTTGATATACCATGGAATCACACAAAATTTAACCCACACCATCTAGAGAGATAGAAGCGGAAATCCAACATCAAAATTCATTAAGGTGAAGATTTCCTTCACAAAGCTCCACTCCACATTGAGTTTAGTGATCGAATAATTTCATTCCATATCGAAGGTGATCACCAGTGCTTGAGATCTATGAGGTAGCTTTGTCTAGTGGAGACGAGGCCCTATTGAAATTCTAGGCCTTAGGATTGAGTGGATCAATGGGTGGACCAACACCATTTCACTTGGGCTTTAGCTTTGATTGAATTGAGCTCTTCCTTGCCTCTAGAACTTCAGAGAAAGCTTAGGCCAATTTGACTTGACCCTCTGATGGAGTGTGCAAGAGTAATTGGAAGGAGATCAAGTGTGTAGAAAGTTAGCTAATGGATTGAGATCCCCCTTTTGAGAGAATGAGGGAATTCAAATCCTTTGTAAGAAGCTTAGGAGTACTGAGATGGGTGCTCTAGATTCACAAAACTTCAATGAATCAAAATGTTTATTTGATCCAATCCATTATTTTGATCCAATTGGAGAGGTTGTTTAGGCTATTTTAAGTGTGCACATGGCCAGTTTGATCCATGAAGTGGATTTCCAACCTCCTATGTGCCTTAATTTAAGCTTAGGAGGGAGTTTGAAAACTCAATTTTGAGCTAGGTGGTTAGGTTTGGTCTAAAGAACAAATGGGCTGACCTAAACCCATTGGGTAGGGTGCACCACTCATCACTAAGTCCCCTTGAGCTTTTAGGAAAGCCTCAAGTGATTGTGGAGAGGGTATGACCAAAATACCCATGGATTAGGCCAAAATTTGTTCTATGGCCTAGAGGTAGGTTGGTCATTTTTCTATTTTTTCACTTTGGACATGTTGGGTATGTGGAGAAACTACATTTAGCCAAGTTTCATAAAATTTTGAATCCATTTGATAAGGCTTGGCTCATGCGTTGACCCATTTAGGTCAAGTTGACAAATTTGTCAAATTGGGTCAAACCAAGCATTGGGTCAAGTTCATATGACCAATTGAAATATTTTGGTGGCTTTGGTTTGGTTCAATTTGGTATATATTTTGTTTTGGCTCACATGACTTCATTTATGTCAAATGAGTCAAGTTGACCTATTTAACCCATTTGACCTATTTGGGGTAGGTCAAGGGTAGGTTTGGGTTTGGTTAGTCATATGGAGTGGATTGTTATCTTTGTTTCCAATCAATTTTGGTTAAGTTTAATTTTATCCCAACATGACCCCTTTAGGTCATGTTGGGTCTAAGGTCAATTGGTCAAGTTCCACAAGTGATTTGGAATGGACTTGACCCATTGGTTTGGATCAATTTGGCTTAGGTCAAGTTTTGACACATTTTGACCCTTTAGGTCAAAATGGGTCAACTTGGGTCAAGTTTACCAAATGGGCTAGGTTAGGCTCAAAGTTTTACTTGGTCAAGTTCAAACATAGGTCATGAGTGAACTTAGATCAATGTTTCAATCAATTTGGCCTATGGTGGAATTTGGCTATGTTAGGTTTCATTTTGGGTTACGTGTTGTCTTGGTCAACCCTTAGGTTTGACTTGGTTTGACTCAATTTGATTGATTAATCATCCCATGATGATTATTGATCATGATGAGAGGGATATATGAGTTTGGTTCAATCCAATTTGGTTTGATCAAAAGTTGGATCATAAGAGTACTTTAGGTCACTTTGGGTCAAGTGAGCCTAAGTGGGCCAAATGGCTTTGTCAAAGCTTGATTTGAAGTTGATTGATCTTGTATATGGACTTATGATTGAAATATAAATTTATTTACAAGTGGTTTGAAGTCAAATGGATTTTGATCCATTTGAAAATTTCATATTCAAAGGAAGAGTATGAAAGGGGTTTTGGGTTTGATTTTTTATTTAGGTTTTGATTGTTTGATTGAAGTTTGGATTTATATATGAGCTCATGATTGTAGGGTTGATTGAACCATGAGAGAAAATCAATAGTTTGGCTTGATTTGAAAGTGATTTGGCTAAGTTCAAGATTTTATCTTGAAAGGCTTAGATTGAATTTTGAGTTTATTTGAGTTTGATTTTTGGAATTGGTTTTGATAGTTTGAATTTATATTTCATTTATATATGTGAATATAAATGAGAATATAAATGGATCATGAGAAAATTTCAAGGATTTTAAGTGTTTTAATCATGATTTAGGTTAAATCCATTAAAGGGAATTTAAAGGATTTAAGGGAATTTCAAATATTTTAAATTTGGAATTTAATTTTTGGATTGGATTTGATTGATTTATATTTATATTTCATTTATATATGAGAATATAAATGAGGATACAAATAAGTTTTGAGAAAATCCCATGAGTTTGAATAGGTTTGATCATGTTTTGGTTAAATCTATTAAAGAATTTAAAGGATTTAAGGGAATTTCAAGGATTTTAAATTTGGAATTTAATTTTGGATTGGATTTGATTGATTTATATTTATATTTCATTTATATATGAGAATATAAATGAGAATATAAATAAGTTTTGAGAAAATCCCATGAATAAGTTTGATCAAGGTTTAAGATTGATTTTGGCTAGTCCTTTATGGAAAATTAAAGGACTTAAAAAATTATCATGAATTGACTTTGAATTTTGAATTTGATTTGATGGTTTGCATTTATATTTCATTTGTACATGTGAATATAAATGAGTAATGACAATATAAATGAGGTATGAGAAAATCTCAAGGTTTTATTTAGTTTTGATCATGATTTTGGTTAAGTCCTTAAGGAAAATTAAGGACTTAAGGAAATTAATCATGAGTTGATTTTAAATTTTGAGTTTGATTTGATGGGTTTGAATTTATATTTCATTTATATATGTGAATATAAATGGGAATATAAATTCATCATGGGAAGATCTCAATGATTTGAATTAGTTTTGATCATGATTTTGGTTAAGTCCTTAAGGAAAAATTAATGACTTAGGCAAAATTTGGACTTTGAAGGATTGATCATGGGTTTTAATCATAGATTTCAATCATGGATTTCAATCATATGGAGAATTTGGAGAAAATCAAATAGAAATTTGGAGTTTGATTTGAAAAAAAGTGAGGAATGGTTTAGGCTAAGGGTAGACAAATTTCCTAACACCCTTAAGGCATGAATTCCTATGGCTAAATCTTCTAAATCACTAGGCTAGGTTGGAGTGTCCACCTAATCACTATATGTGACTTAAGACTAAGGAACTCTTAAAGTCTAAGAGAAGTCCTATATCTAAGATGGAGGGGTTGAGAGCTCATTCTAAAAATGAGGTCAACAAAGGGTACCCAATAGGTGTGGTGTGATTAACAAGGAACACCGCGTATTGGTGTTGACCAAAATGATCAACAACATCGAGAGATCATAAGTACTAACATAACAATCTCCTTAACCCAAGAAAAGAAAGAATCTAGAGCTTAGTGCAATGTGGCTCTACTTATGTCCAAAATAAGAGAGGGAAGAATCCACTAAGGGATAGAGTGTGAACCTTTTCACTAGGGAAGCAGTTCAAGTCATCCACAAGAGAATGAGAAGTTTGATTTGATTCTCACCGAGGAGAAGAAGTTTTGGTTCCACTAGAAGAGGGTTGAATTTGTTTTAATTTGGTTAGGTTTAAATTTTTAGATGAACCTTATTGGTTTTGCGATGGGTTGCACTAAGTAGGAGCCATGGAGGCTAAGACTCAGATTTATCAATACAAAGGGTATTCTACTAAACATGTAGTTGGACTAGCCAACCAAAGGGATGTTTTATGTATTGTACTAGGAATAAAGTGTAATAGATTTACATCCTCCAAAGTAGGGACCAGTTCTGGGTGATCCATTGGCAAGGCAATAGGTGAACCCAATCTAGGGGATTGAGTCTGGGGACTTAGATCAACTCAAAGATAGTCAAGATTAATTTCATTTTTAGATTTGTTTATTTTGATTTTGAATCCCATTGGTTTTGATGAATTGTATGGGCCATGATGGCCTTGATCTAACTTAGATTTACCAATCCAAAGGGAGTAGTCTACCAACCAGGGGTAGGACTAACAAGGGAGTGCCTTTCTTTGTAATGATCGAATCTTAAGAAGAAAGCACGGAGACTCACATCTTCTACAGATGAGGAACCACAAGGGTGATCATTTTCTTTGGGCAATGGATCGAACCCAGCCTAGGACTGATTATTGAGTGAATTCCTCTGAGGGACTTAAATTAGCTCAAGGATAATCAAAGATTTATTTTATTTTTTAATTTGTTTTAATGGATTCCTTTGGTTTGCGATAGATCAAACTAAGAAGGGGCTTTGTAGAAGTCTAGACCTATCTTAGGTTTTGAACTAAAGGGAGTAGCCGATGGGAGAGCTATCACCAAAGGGCGCCTTTGGATCAATTGAAGGGAAGAAAGCTCGACTCACATCTTCCACTAGAAAAGATCACTATGGTGATTGGTTGCTTTGGGCGATAAATTGAACCGGACCTAAAGCTGCCCATCGATTTGTGACAATCATGCTAGAAAGAATGCATCATAGTCTTACATCTTTTAAAGTGGAATGACTATCGGGGTAACCTACTTGTGGCAAAATAGATTGAACCCACCCTAAGGGAGACTACGGAGTGAGTACCAACTTGGGGTTTTACCTCAACTCAGGTAGTCAGGAAATTCCTATAGGGAGTTCTGTTGACACTGACCTAGAGATAAGATGCCTGCTTGGGAGAAGGGGCCCTTTGGGGGCTTGAATTCCTAATACTCAAATTAATTTATTTTGTTTGTTAATTTGTTTTAGTTTATTTTATCATGGACCCTATTAGTTTGTGAGGGATCAAGCGAGAAAGAGCTTATATCGCTAGTCTATCTCATTTACTAAACCAAGGGAGAATCGCATCAAATATTTTCCAACCACAGTGGTGGCTACTAGGAAATTGGAATGTCCAATCCAAAAGTAACTTGGGTATTGTCTAAATGGGGTCACAAAGGACTTAATCTAAATAGAGTTTTAAGAGCTAATTAATCCAATACCCTAGAAAATGACAGTCATAAATTCAATAAATTATTAATGTCCAACTCAAGGAGAATGCTGGGGACTCATATCGTGAGTGTACTACTAGGTGAGTTTCTAGCATAGTGAACATCAAACCTAAGGTGCACAGGTTTGTAATAATCCCTTAGAAGAAAGCTCGAACTCACATCCTCCTATGTAGATTCTTGGGATAGTATCTTGACTCGAGACTAGGGTGACTACTTGAGTGGACTTATATCAACTCAAACATAGTCAAGAAGAAAGGGGGGACTTATCCTAAACATCAAATATACTCAACTTAGTTAGTGTATGATGGTTAGTTCAAAAGAAAGCATAGGGCTCACATCTTCTTAAGCAAAGTCAACATGAGGTAGCTTCTTTGGATGGCGGTGAACTACCAAACTAACAAGACACTCATTGGTTTGCAATGGTTAAGTTAGGAAGAAAACTCGGGGACTCATCTTTGACTACTTGGGGTGACATACTAGTGGGATGTAGACTTGACCTAGAGTAGTGCCACAGAGGGCTTTCTCCCACATCAAAATTGAGATAAAAGATTGTGTATGTTTGTGCATGTGTCAAAAGGAATAGGATTCCTTTAGGGGATGCTTACACCTACCTTAAAATACACTGCAGAATTTGAGATGATGCCACAAATGGAAATATGAATTCCCACTAAGAAAGGATGTTGCTTGGATTCTCTCACACCTATCTTAGTTATGCTAATAGAAATAGGATGCCTCTCGGGTTCTCTCACACCTATTCTAAAAGCATCGGAGATTATTTGTGTTGTGAAAAGGGATGCCAGGGGACTCTAACACCTACCCTAAACACATCACGGAATTCACAGATAAGCAAACAACACTTCAAGAAGAGAAAATTTTATGAATGGAATCAGATTTTGTTCTTCTTATTAATGATTTATTTTCAAACAAGTTTTATTTCATGGGTAATATTTCTTTAGATAGAGCCCATTAATTGGAAGCATCAGGTGTTCCCCTTTACAATCAATAAGCTGATAAGATCCTCCTTGGTAAGCCTTCTCTATGACATAAGGGCCTTCCCAAGTGGGTTCAAACTTGCCTCCCATCTTTTGGCAACAATAATTGGTCTCCTTAGGACTAACACAAGTTCTCCTACGTAAAAAGAACTAGAGTGAACCAACTTGTTATGAGCTTGAATCATTTTGGCTTTATATAACTCGAGGTTCTAGCACACACATAGGTGACTTTCCTCTAAACCTTTGAGCTCTTCTAATCACAAATTTGCATTCTTCTCAGTAGTGATCTTGTTACACAATGCTATCCTTAGTGAAGGGAGTTAAACTTCTAAATGAAGAATAGCTTCAGACCCATACACTAAGGAAAATGGGGTAGACTGTGCTTGAGTTTGATATGTGGTGCGGTAGGCCCACAAGGCTTTAACCAACTGCTCGTTCCACTATCTTTTGTTATCATCAAGAGTTTTATTTAGAATCTGGATGAGAGTTTTGTTGAATGCTTCTGTTAAACCATTAGATCTTGGGTAGTAGATGGTATCAATCCATACCATGTCTTCTAGCAAAACCATTGATCTTTGTGCTTTTGAATGCATTATTATTGGATATAATTCATCGAGGAACTTATATATGATATGGTTCCTAAAAAACTAAAGCACATACTGAGTTGTGACCTCTTTGAGTGGGATGGCTTCTGCCCACTTGGAAAAGTAGTCAGTGGCAGCTAAGATGAATCGATGCCCCTTGGAAGAAGGAAGATCAATCACCTATAATGTACCAACACTCAAATGAATGAAGCCAATGTAAGGTGTAGAATGTTGGGTGCTTGGTGGAGGACCACACCGTGTACATTGATGGCATCTCCTATCCATGCAATCTGTGATCATCAAAGGCCATTAGTATTCAAGTCTTTTAATCTTCATCTTCATCTTTGGTCCAGATTGATGAGCTCTACATAGATCTGAATGTACCTCAGTTACAATGCCACGGGCTTGTTTGTCCAAACAACGTAACCACATCGGTCAAAGGGATGGTACCCATCAACAAGTGTGTAGGAGAGAGCTCTCTATTTCTCTTAATGGGCTTGTGACTTTTCTTGAGGTAGTTTGTCGGTGTTCAACTAATCTATGAACGATTGCCTCCAATCTAGCTCCTTGTCCATTTTGGCAATGGCAACTTCCTCTTCAAGAGAGTCTCTCAATGAGTTCAAAATCAATAAGGGATAGGACTATTTTTTTGGACTCATCTTCTAGACATGCCAATTCTTTGGTAGGTTTGGCCAAAGAATCTACTACGTTCTTGCTCGAGGAACCTTGTAGATGGTGACTTTGGGGCGAGCCAACGACTTCATGGTATACTCATAGTAATGATGAAGCTTGGGCTTGAGGACTGGTAGGATTTGGTTGATGACCAACTAAGATCCCCAAAGATGTTGATGCTCTTGACACTGATAGTGATGGCTACCTCCAAACTAGCAATCAAAGCCTCATACTTGGCTTCATTGTTGGTGCAGGGGTTGGAAAGATAGTATGAGAATCTCAGCACATCATAATTTGGAGTTAGGGGAACTATTCCTACCCCTACCTTTCTTGAGAGAATAGATCATGGTACTTCACCCTTGAGAAATGAAGCAGCACCATCAAAATACATCTCCCATTGGCGGTTGTCGGCCTCCCAAGAGTTCATGATTCATTCATCGAGGAGATCATCACTAAGCGGAGAATTGGTAGGAAGTGGGTGTGCAGCTAAAAAATTTGCTTGTGCCTGTCCTTTTACCGCACGGAGAGGTACAAATGTGATATCAAACTACGAGAGTGCTATGGACCAACTAGCCAAACATCAGAAAGTGTTGGCCATGTCATGAGATATCTGGATTTATTCTAGAGATCAAGTTCACCTTATAAGAAAGCATGTAGTGCCATAGCTTCTGATGCAAAGATCAAAGCTAGGCATTATTTCTCAATAGGTGGATAGTTTGCTTCATTAGGAATCAAATGATGGCTGAGCTAGTAGAGTGTGCTCTCCTTCTCGTCATCATTGGCTTGGGCAAATAGAGTAGTGAGAGAGTCATCCAATGCAGCAATATAGAGGATGAGTGGCACTGCCAGATTAAGCGCTAGCGCTTCACCAAGTACTCTTGATGTCTTTAAGTATGTTGGCACTTGTCATCATCCCACTTAGCATCCTTTCGATAAATCGAGAATGGATTGCATCTCCACGATAGGTTTGAGATAAAGCATCTTAGATATGCTCATCTTTGAAAGATCGAGTTGAGTTAAACTCTTAGGAGGTGGCATTTCTAAGATAGCTTTAATCTTGTCGGATCTATTTTATTCCCGATACAACAAAGGAATTTTCCTAAAGCAACTGAATGCACTTTGGGGATTCATTTTAAGGATATATTATCTTAACTGTTTGAAAACTACTCTCAAGTCAAAGAGATGGCCTTTCTTTTTGCTGATCTTGACTAGATCATTAACATAGCACTCAACTTGATGATGGATGGGTTTGTTGAAGATCTGAGCCATGGTCCGTTGGTATGTAGCACTAACATTTTAAGGCTAGAAAGGAATGACCTATAATAGAAGATTGATTGGAGTTCAAAAAGTAGTGTTTCTTTCATCTTCAGGAGATATCTTGATTTGGTTATAGCTAGTTGACCCATCTATGAAAGAAAACACCGCATGAGATGAGGCAATGTCCACCATTAATTTTGGTATAGGAAGAGGAAAATCATCTTTAGGATATACAATATTTAAGTCTCTAAAATCGATGCAGATGCAAATTTGGCCATTCTTCTTCTTAATTGGGATGACATTAGTTAACCAGGTATGATATTTTTCTTCCCTGATAAAACCAACATCGATCAATTTCTTGACTTCAAAAATGACCTGTAGTTCAATTTCTAATCGCATCTGAGCTTGCTTAATAGGTAACATTAGGATCTATTACTACCTTGTGGACGCTACATCAGATAATCCATGCATTTCTTCATAACTCTATGCAAAGTAATCTTTAAACATAGTCAATAGCCTAACTAAGTCATTGGTTTCTTCTTCATTCAGCAACAAACTAATGTATGTCAAGCGAGGATTTTTTTTGTCTCGAGGTTGATTTCTTTAAGTTTGTCAATTATTGAATGTATTTCTTTTTCAATTTCTGGTGGTGCCTCTTTGACTTAGAGATCATCAAGATCATCTAAAGTTTCTAAACACACATTCTCATAAGAGTTGGGGATGTGTGAGAAAAACTTATCATATTCTAAATGATTGGTAATAACTAGGCAATAATCTTCATCATCAACTTGACCCACTGTACCGAATCCTAGTCCTGCTCTTGATTGTGCTTCCATGCCTGTATTATTCCATAGCTTCTTGAAGTACTCTAACCTATGCTTAGACCACATGTGATGAAACAAACCTTTCTGCATAAGATTTTAAACACAAGGAGAGTAAAAGTCAAGTGGTAGTTCCATTAATTCTTAAAAAGGATCTTCCTCATGCTCTACTTCAACTTTAGAGCTTGAGGAGGATGATCCCAAAAAGTACCTCTTCTGCTTCATGTCACTGCAAGACTTAGGGATTTCTTTAACTATCAAACCTTCAACTTTCTAAGGTGTATGTGAGGTAAGAGCTAAGGTTCCCAACTGCTGCCTAATAGTTTCACATAAACTAGATTCAAATACTTTGTTTTGCTTAGAGACTTGGTCTTCATCTATCGAGTTAAAAGTCACCTCCAATGGAACCCGCTGAGAGGGGTTGGCTAGTATACTAATCACATTAGACTCATCCTTTGACCTGGATTCCAAGTCTATGTGAATAGTAGGAGTACTCCTATGAACTGGAACACGACCTCTGTTGGCTGAAGGCCAACTAGGGGGTCTCCCACCTCTAGAACTGCCTATATTTTGCCCCCCGCATCTGCCTGGTGGAGGTTGAGCCATCCTACCCATATGTCCATATGATGGAATGAACTGTGGGTGGAATGTGATATATAGATCTATTTCTTCTCCATTTCTCCTTTCTTGTGTACTTAGACTTTTATTTTTCTTTTCTTTTTATTTTGGCTTTTCTTTTTCTTCATTTTCTTTTTCTTTTATTTTTGCATTTGAATTTTGTCCAAGTTCACGAAAAGGATATTTTGAGGAAGATAGTAGGTCGCATCCTCATAAATCTCAACCTCTCTAACTAAAAATTACTTATCATCTTCATTGACATGGTATTCAATCCCATCTTTTCTGAACTTGATGCACTGATGGAGGGAGGATGGAATGATCTTATTTTAATGTATCCAAGGACTACCAAGCAAAGCATTAAGCGAAGTATTTGAATTAATGATGTAGAACTTGGCTTCAATCTTCCAGTCACCTATGTGCAAAGGTAACACTATAGAACCTAAAGCTTTCTCACCTCATTCATTAAATCCTCTCAACATCATCCTATCTCCTTGGAGTGTAAAGATGTCAATCCTCAAATTGGCAAGGGTCTTTAGACTCATAATGTTCACTGATGCACCTGTATGTATGAGAACTCTGGCAAGTCTGAATCGATCCATGTCAATTGTGATGTAAAGGGGACGGTTGTGCTCCAAGTCCCCTAAGAAGGTCTTCATCTGTGAAGGTGATCCCTTGGGCTTCTTTTGCATAATGTACTTCCTCACCTATAGCAGTCAGCTGAGCTAAGCATATTTCATGATCAAGGAGACCCTTGATTAGAGATTCCCTCATCTCTTTGGATAAAAAAAGGGCAACATATATGCTTAGCTTAGATGGCAACTTTCTTAGATGAGAAAGGACACATCCCCTTTTGGTCTTCCACAAGCATATCCAAGGGTGGAGCATCTTGTGGAAGGACTTCTCGATCTTCAGTACCAATGAATTATTTCCATCTATCTTGAGGTGCTACCTTAGAATGTAAAACCTTGCCACTACGGAGGTTGACTTTGGTAATCTCTTGAGGCAAGGTGGTGGAAGGTTATACCTACACTTGAGCTCACCTACTTCTTCTATGGGACCCTCAGTGGATGATTCCAAGTCTATCTCAAGTGAACCCATAGTATTTGGAGTTGGAAAATCTAACTGGATCAAAAGAGGAAGATCAATTGTTATAGTTATTTAGACTTGAAGTGTTATTAGGAATAAGAGAAGGCCACTCATCAGAAGAGAAGATACACAGATGTAATTCAAATCAGCTTTATTCTTCAATTTTATGGAAGTATTTGGGGGTACAAAGTAGAAGTCAAGTAGAGTAAGTGGAGTAAGGGATTTGATGCCCTTATCCATTGATACAAGAGTTCTACTAGTGAAAGAAATAGAAGAGCTAGCTGAAATAGAAGAAGTCACCGGTGTGGAAGCTGCAACTGAAGGTTGGAGGCTAGACACGATCAGTGGTTGTGCTAAAGGGCTATCCCGGGCTGACAAATATTCTTTGTGCTACTAAGCTCCCACTTTCTCATAGTTGGGCGGCAACTTGCAAACCTTCCTTGGTGTTGGAGGTTTGAGCTAACTCAAGCACCTGCAAAGAAAGCATCTTGATCTTCTGAATTATTTTCTATGAGGTTTTAGACAAACAAATGTCCCAACCTTCTCTGGTTTTGGTAGGATTACTTGTATCCCCAAGGATTACCCTAATGAATGGAAGGTTGTTCCTCAAGGTATTCCTTTGGGATAACTACAACATCGATCTTGAACTGTGTTCAAGCCAGTCCTTAAATGTGAAGCAATCCTTCAAAATATGGCCTAGCATATGGTGGTAAGGGCAAAAGTTTTGATCATGACTTTTTCCTACTTCCTCTAGTCTCCTAGGCTCATGTAGCTGAAAATCAGGTTTATTTAAGATATTCTTAAAGATTTTTTTTATTATCTCCCTCTTAAAAGAATAAGGTTCTTCACTTTGCATCAAATTAAACCACATGCTCCACCTCTTATGCAGGCCCTTGTTAATTCCTTTGAGTTTCATTCATGTGAACGTACTCCCCAGGCAAGATACTTAACGCATTAGCTTCTGACATTGCAGTCAATGTACTGCCTAGTATCCATCATTTTTTTGGACTATGGGTATCTAATCCCATTAGCTCCCCAGCTTTCATCTCTCGTTAGCTAGAGTACTTTCTCCGTTGGTGTTCTTTCCGATCTCTATGCATTTCATTGCTCCACCAGAAATTCCCTCTGCCCCTAACATACTCTAGCTTGGTAGTTTCCACCACCTGTCCAGGGTTGAGCCCTGGGATTTGATGGAAGACTTGCAAAGCCACCTACAGATGCTTTACGCCAATCAGTCCGGATAATGCTTGCATCCTCTATCTTACCGCTACTACTAGCACAGAGTTAGCTAATGATTATTCCTCAGATACCATCATTGCTTCTTCTCCGAGAAAAGAAGTTCATGACCTGTGGGCCTTCTACCTCCACATGGCATTGCTTCGTCAGGCTTTTGCCCATGCAAAAAATTCCCCACTACTACCTCCCATAGGAGTCTAGGCCATGTCTCAGTCCCAGTGTGGCTGATCATCTTCTCAAACCAGCTACTGAACATCGCCTTGGTAAGCTATTGTCTCACCAACTAGCTAATTAGACACGAGCCCTCCTCGGGTGGATTCCTCCTTTTTCTCCTAAGCCTACGGGGTATTAGCAACCGTTTCTAGTTGTTGTTCCCCTCCCAAGGGCAGGTTCTTACACGTTACTCACCCGTCCGCCACTGGAAACACCACTTCCCGTCTGACTTGCATGTGTTAAGCATGCCGCCAGCGTTCATCCTGAGCCAGGATCGAACTCTCCATGAGTTATAGTTGCATTACTTATAGCTTCCTTGTTTGTAGTAGAGCGATTTAAAATTGTCTTTCATTCCAAGGCCGAAGGCTTGTATCCATCCAAGTGCTTCATATTAGCCTGGAGTTTGCTCCCAGCAATATAGCCATCCCTACCCTATCACGTCAATCCCACAAGCCTCTTATGCATTCTCGTTCAATCACGATGGGGGAGCAAGTCCAAATAGAAAAACTCCCATTGGGTTTAGGGATAATCAAGCTCAAACTGATGACTTCCACCATGTCAAGGTGATACTCTACTGCTGAGTTATATCCCTTCCCGGTCCCATCGAGAAATAGAACTAACTAATCCTAATGCAAAGGGTCGAGAAACTAAACATCGGTATTCCTGAACAACCTGGAGTCGAGCCTTCTTTTTGCACTATTATGTTTTGGATAGTCAAATAATGGGAAAAATTGGATTCCATTGTCAACTGCTTCTATCCAAAATAGGATTGACTACGGATTCGATCCATAGCACACAGTTTCCTAAAATCCATTTTCCTGATCAAAATCGAACAGTTTTTATATGAAGAAGATTTTTTTTAGCATGCTCTATTCGAGACTGGTAGGAGAAGAACCGACTCAGTATTGTTAAAAAAAAAGAGTGGAAGCAGAACTAAGTCAAGATGATATGAATCACCCCTTCTTCTTACGCCAAGGATCTTACTATCATTTCTGAAGGAACTGGAGCTATTTTCTTTTCCATTTCCATTCCAGAGTTCCTATGTGTTTCCACACCCTTTTCTTAGGAACACATACAATAAAAAGGAGAATGCCCACCATTACTTCATTTTCATTTATGAATTGAATAGTAATAGAAATACATGTCCTACCAAGATAGAGACAAAATTTGTAACTTGCTATCCTTTTGCTTAGCAGGCAAAGATGGACCCCCGTAAAAAGACTGATTCATTCGGATCAACATGAGGGCCCAGCTCCATTGCATTGCCAGAATCCATGTTGTATATTTGAAGAAGTTGACCTCCTTACTTCTCTCATTGTACAACCCTCTTACCACGGAGCCCCCTTTCTCATCAGTCCACAGAGAAAAAATGTAGGACTGGTGCCAACAATTCATCATGGAAGAAAGGAGTCGCCGAGCCGGGATTACTAACTAATACTAAAACTAAGACTATAAGACTAATCTAACTAATCCAATTATAAATAATTTGAATTGAATAATTAGATAATTCTAATATATATAATAGAATAATACATTAATACATAATAGAAATGATATAATAAAAATGATATAATAGAAAAGAACTGTCTTTTCTTTTCCCGGTTCCATTGCTACCGCGGCCCTTACACAATCGATCAGATCATATAGATTTCGACACAACATAGGTCATCATAAAGATCTCAGATGACTCACCAAAGAATGAAAGCCAGGATCCTTCAGAAAATGGATTCCTATTTGAAGAGTGCATAACCGCATGGATAAGCTCAAACTAATCCTTTTTGGATCCAATTCTTCAGGATTTTCTTTAGGAGATATCGGGAAGGAGGAATGTAAGAATTAAGAATATCAATTCATATAGAATAAAAGGTTCTCTATTGATTCAAATGCTATACCTATGGGATATAGGGATAGAGGAGGAGGAAAACCCGAAGATTTCACATAGTGCTTTTAATCTAAAAAGAAATATAAAAAAAAGTAGAAGATAGAAGAGCCCATATTCCAAATGAACAAATTCAAACTCAAAAAGGATCTTTATGGTTCTTGAAGAATGAGGGGCTAAGGGATTGATCGAGAAAGATCTCTTATTCTTCTTATAATTAGAAGATCGTGATTTGATCCACATAGGTTTGCTAAAAAAGAATAATCTTCACCTTTGATCATAAATGAAAAGTGTTCAATTGGAACATGAAAACATGAATATGAAGTTACTCTACTCTTGGGATGGAGTAGAAGAAGGGAGGAGATTCTTGAATGAAGAAAAGGATCCAATTACTTTGAAAGAATTGAATGAGGAGCCATATAAGGTGAAAATCTCATGTATAGTTCTGTAGAGTGACAGTAAGGGTGACTTATCTATCAACTTTTTCACTATCACCCCCAAAAAACCAAACTCTACCTTACGTAAAGTTGCCAGAGTATGATTAACCTCTAGATTTGAAATCATTGCTTATATACCTGGTATTAGCCATAATTCACAAGAACATTCTATAG
>CM038214.1:164968316-165075237 GCA_021442155.1 Cymbidium sinense
TAGAAATTATTTCATGTAGCGAGTAATAGGCTCTTTCACAGTTCAAGAATTCTTGTTTAGGCAGTTCATATCATCCACATAGTGATCTAGATTTCAATTCTTCCATGGAGATAAGGCCAAAAGATGGAAAGAAACAAGTGTTTCCATGACTCTACCATCCGCTAATTCTGTTCCACTTAATCCCCTTTTCATGGGCACATATTTATACGGCTAAGGGATGGGGAATCTTTCTCCTGTTACATGAATCAAGTGTTGCATTTCATCTGGGAAAATCCATCTCTTTCTCAACAATGTCTTTGTCATTTGATCCAATAGCATTCTGTTAGATAGGAATAGATTTGATAAACACTGATAACTCTCAGATAGAGTATTAAAATGGAATGATCCATTAGATAATGAACTATAGGTTCTAAACCATCTCTGGCGATAAATCAATAATTCGAGTGCTTTTCTTGCATATTCTTGATGAACCAGCATTTATATATAGATGTAGGAGGATTTGTTTGGGAAGCAATAAGCACCTTTGACATCTCTTCATCTTCAAAGAATTCTCGGCATGAAAACACAGAGAGAGAGGGATGATCTTTGAATAAGAAAATGAATGGATCTGTAGGGTCCCAAATGAATTGGCTTGGTCAAAAAATGCCTTATTCATTGGAAGATCTATCTCGTGTCTGGCATTGCATGGTTCCACTCTATAAGAACTCTGAATCATTCTCTTGAAGCTCATCCTATTTATTATAAATGATCCATTTGCCCTGAAATGACCCAGTCTAATAGGAAATCCCAATTCGATTGGGCCTTTTGATACAATCAAATAGATTACAAAGGCACCATATTTTAAGAGCCCAAACTATGTGATTGAATAAATCCCCTCATCTATTACGGATCGAGGCGGAGGAAATAAAATAAAACTAAATAAAAACATAAACCTAAAAATAAAATAAAAACCTAAACCCATAACTAAAAAAATAAAATAATCTAAAAACTAAAATAAACTAAACTAAAATATATTAAACCTAAACCTACACATAAAATAAACTAAACAAACAGACATAAACTAAATAAAATAAATAAACTAAAATTAACTCCAAACCTAAATTTAAAAATAAAACCTAAAATAAGAAATTAAAAGCCTAAACATAAACCTAAAAATAAAAAATAAAACCTAAACCTAAAAAATAAAATAAAAATAAAACTAAACTAAAAAATAAACCTAAACCTAAAAAAAAAACTAAAATAAAAAACCTAAACTAAAATAAATAAACCTAAAATAAATAAACTAAACTAAATAAAAATAAAAATAAACCTATATATAAATAAAAAATAAAATAAAATAAAATAAATAAAAAATAAACTAAATAAACCTAAACCTACCAGTTTACTTAATTTAAAAAAAATT
The DNA here is from genome assembly GCA_021442155.1 of Cymbidium sinense. Lineage (NCBI taxonomy): Eukaryota > Viridiplantae > Streptophyta > Magnoliopsida > Asparagales > Orchidaceae > Cymbidium > Cymbidium sinense. The sequence continues at coordinate 164,969,719 of CM038214.1, forward strand.
AAAAAATTAAAAAGAAACCCTAACCCAAAACCTAAAAACCCTAAACCCTAACACCTAAATAATAATAACTAATAAACTAATAACTAATAATAAATAAATAATAACTATTAACTAATAACTAATAAAAACTAATAAAAACTAGCAAACTAATAACTAATAAAACTAATAATAACTAATAATAACTAATAATAATCTAAACTAATAAAAAAACTAAAACTAATAAACTAAAAAACTAAACTAATAACTAATAACTAATAACAAAACAAAATAATAATAATAATAATAATTAATAACTAATAATAATAACTAAAATAATAATAATAATAATAATAAAAAAAACTAAAAATTAAAACCTAATAAAAGTAATAAACTAATAACTAATCTAATAATAATTAATAAATAACTAATATTAACTAATAAAGAACTAACTAATAACTAATAAACCTAAATAATAAATAACTAACAAACTTACAAATAAAATAATAAACTAAAACTAATAATCTATTAAATAAAATAAAAAAACTAATAACTAATAAAATAATAACTAATAATTACTAAAATCTAACTAAAACTAACTAATACTAATAATATAACTAATACTAATAATAAAATAATAATATAATAATAATAATAATAATAATATACTAAAATAAAATAAAAATAAACATAACTAATAATAAATAACTAACTAAATTGATAACTAATAATAATATATTAATAACTAATAAAATTAAAATAAAACTAATAATTAATAATAACTAATAAACTAATAAAAGTAACCAAAACTAATAAAATTAACAAAATAATTAAATAAACTAATAACTAATAAAACTAAAAAAATAATAAAACTAATAAAACTAAAACTAATAATAACTAATAAATAACTAATAATAAACTAGTAAAATTAAAAGCGGACCTAATAAATAACTAATAAAATTAAAACCTAAAAAACTATTAACTAATAATAAATAACTATAATAATAAACTAAAACTAATAAAACCAATAATAAAATAATAATAAACCAATAATAATAATAACTAAAAAAACTAATAAATAAATAATAATAATAAACTAATAATAATAGGTAAATTAACTAACTAATAAAATAATAACTAAAAACAATAATAATAATAAACTAAAACTAAATATCTAACTAAACTAATAACTAATAATAACTAAGCTAATAATAATAATAACTAACAATAATAATAACTAATAATAATAAAAATAACTAAACTATTAATAAAATAATAATAATAACTAAACTAATAAACTAAATAACTAATAAATAACAAATTAATAACTAATAAAACTAATAAACTAATAATTACTTAATAACTAACTAATAATAGCTTAACTAATAATAATAAATAAAATAATAACTAAATCAAATAATAATAATAACTAATAACTAATAACTAACTAATAACTAAATAATAATAACTAATAAATAACTAATAATAAAACTAAGCTAAAGCAGACTAAATAATAACTAAAAATAAATTAATACTAATAATAAAACTAAATAAGTAATAAAATAAATAAACTAAATAACTAATAACTAATAAATAAAACTAAATAACTAAACTAACTAGTAAAACCAAACTATTAAAATAGTAATAAAATAAATAACTAACTAATAAAATTAAAACTAATAAATAATAAAAACTAATAACGATAAAACTAATATTAAAAACTAATAAACTAAAACTAATAATAACTAAACTTAATAATAAAAATAATAAATAATAAAACCTAATAAACTAATAAAACTAACTAAGTAAAACTAAACCTAATAACTAAACTAAAAACTAATTAACTAAACTTAATAATAATAAATAATAATAAAATAATTAAAATAATAACTAACTAATAATAAACTAATAAAACTAAATAACTAAACTAATAAACTAATAATAACTAATAAATAACTAGTTAAACTAAAACTAATTAATAATAACTAATAAACTAATAAACTAATAAAGCTAAAATAAAACCTAATAACTAATAATAATAATAAACTAAACTAAAATAAAATAACCATAAAACTAAAAAAACTAATAAATACTAACTAATTAATAATAATAACTAATAAGACTAAACTTACTAAAATAAAATAAAAACTAAATAACTAAACTAAAATTAATAACTAAAATAATAAAACTAATAAAAACCTAAAACTAACTAACTAATAATAAACTAATAACTAATAATAAAAAACTAACTAATAACTAATAAACTAATAATAAAAAATAAATAAATAACTAACTAATTAATAACTAAATAACTAACTAACTAAAAACTAATAATAACTAAAATAAAACCTAATAAACTAAATAATCTAAAAAAACTAACTAAATAGATAACTAATAATAACTAATAAACCAAAAATGGTAATAATAATTAACTAAAATAAATAATAACTAAATAACTAATGAAACTAATTAAAACTAAACTAAATAACTAAACAAATAAACTAATTACTAAACTAATAAATAACTAAAACCAATAAACTAAACTAACTAATAAATTAAAACTAAGAAATAACTAAATAATAAAACAAACTAATAATTAATAACTAACTAATAATTAATAATAATAATGACTTACTAATAAAACTAAAAAAACTAACTAATAACTAAATAATAACTAAACTAAAATATATTAATAATAACTAAAATAACAAATAAATAATAACTAAAACTAATAACTAATAATAATAATAATAATAAAAATAATAATAAACCTAATAAAAACTAATAATAATAAAATAACTAATAATAAAATAATAATAATAACTAACTAATAAATAACTAAATAACTAATAAAAACTAATAATAGTGAACGTAAAAAACAAATAAATCAACTAAAATAAATAAACTAAACTAACTAAAATAACTAATAAAATGAACTAAAACTAATAAACTAATAATATCTAATAACTAATAAAAAAACTGAAACTAATCTAATAACTAATAACTAAACCTAATAACTAATAACTAAAAAATAAAAATAATAAACTAACTAAATAAACTAATAAAATTAAACTAATAACTAATAATATCTAACTAATGATAATAATAAATAAATAAATAATAATAATAATAACTAATAAATAACTAATAACTAACTAAAATAATAACTAATAAAATAAATAATTCTAACTAATAGTAAACTAATAAAACTAATAACCAAAATAATAACTAATAACTAACTAATAATAAACCTAATAAAATAAACTAATAACTAAAACTAATAATAATAAACTAAACTAACTAAATAAAAGTAACTAATAAAATAATAATAAAACTAAAAAAACTAACAAAATAATAACTAATAACTAAAAATTTAAAACTAAACAACTAATAAAACTAATAAACTAAAATTTTAAGAGTGAAAAACATGTTCAACTTAGAGTCAGGTTGAGTGGGGAGTTTCATTTAAGTTTTTAAGTGTTTTGGGTTGATTTTATTTCATGTTTTGATTTGGTTTAAATGGATCTTACAATTAATTACTAAGTTATGAAGAGAAAAAAAGAGAACTTATGCTTCCTTCCCTAACTTAAGTAATTTCTAAAGTAGGTTCATAATTTAGTTTCATTTAGGTAAATATTTTGATTACATCTTTTAATCAATCCTAAGTTTAGATAAACTGAACAAACCTATTAAAAAGAAAGGCATTTTAAGATTAAATAAAATGAATCAAAATTCACATAACACACATTACTTCATTTCTTTCCCAACATATATAACATGCATATGGATGGACCCTAAGCATATCTATACAAGAAAATGAGATTATTTAACACACTTTATGATGCATGCTAAGTAATCCATTTAAGAAAATTTAGAAGTTGAATATGCATGATTTTTCTTAAGTAGAAAAGGTTTTCCTTATCCAAAATTGCACATACATACATGAAAGTAAGAAAGGAATAAGTGAGTATAGCGCCATTGTTAACCAGAGGTGTAAGGTACAATACCTACTTAAGTATACTTAATCCCTTGCAACCTCGAGGTTGTCCAGACTAATATACCACTTTCCTTAAGTATAAACATGTATATAAAAGAAATGGAATAGAAAAGGAAAATGCAAAAGTTGTTTAATGGATTCATTTTTGTTTATGCAATTTATGTATGCAAATGTAGGTAACCTTTCTTAGATGGTAGCATAGGGTTGAATAGGATATGCAATTAGGTGAGCATTAGGTTCTTTCAAATGAATCATAAACTTCACCAAATTCCTATTCAAAGCTATACTAACATAAGAAAAGAAACCTATACTAAGCATACCTTTATAATAATTAATGTATAAGTAGCATACTTTAAGATTTGATATTTAATTTATAGGTTTTGAAAATAATTTGGATTTAGTAGTGATAATCATATTTCTACTTTAGCCAACACATGCAAGTTTGACATAAAGTAAACAATTTCATTTTAAAATTTAAGAAATGAAATTATGAATGTATGGAATCACATGGCAAACAACTTAACATGTTGGGGAAAGCAATGAAAGCATGTAATAGAACTCATTTCACTTAAATCCTAAAGACATTCTTATAGAATAAGAAAATTTAGAATAAATCAAAGTGAATTTCCAAGTGATTTTTGTTTAGTTTGAAGTTTGATTTAATTTTGCAAGGGGAGATGATTTTACAATTCCTAACCAATTCCCACATGTGTTTGATATTTTTATTCAATTTGTAGATAATTAGATCCATTTTTATGAGTTGATTAGGTTAAGGTATGCATTAAGTGACTTAATTAACCCTTACCTACACCACCTTTGAAGAATTAACTAAATAATTATGAGCCAATGAGATGACATAAAACCCACAAGGAATTTAAATTTGAAATGCACCTAATAATGAAAAGGTCTAATGCAATTTGGCTCACAATTAAAAGTTAATTAAGCTAAGGGGTTTAACTTAAGTAATTTAAAAATACCCTTTCACACATGTGAATTGGATTTTGATTTTCTTAATTGAACTTAGGCTATCGAACACCTAAGCATCTACCCAAGATAGATTAATTAAGTTTTGGAACTTTTAGAATTTTTGAAAATTGATTAAGGGTGTAATTAATGAATTAACCCTTAATTAAGAGGAGATTAAAGGGAGAAGATGGGGTTTAAGGGAATAGCTTAGGGGGAATGCCCAAAAATTATTCCATAGACCTCTTACTTTCTATATCTGACCTTAATGAACCTTAATCATAGGGTAAATCCACTAATAATTTTCTAATTATGCTTAATTACATGAAAGGGTAATTAAGAAATGAGATAGCAATTTTCCCAATCGAGCCCTCAAATAAATCTCAAGAAAATTAAAGGAGGCAGAGGTCATCCCCTAAAATGAACCCTAAAAATTTGAGATTAATTGATGACCTAATTAAAGGATAATTAAATAGTTAAAATTCCCAAAGAAACCCAAATTTAGAGAAAATTGTAATTTAAAATCCATTTCAATCATTTTTATAATATTCTAGATGAAATTATCTTTTTATAGCATTTTTCCTTTTATTTTTCTAATTTTTCTAGAGGGAATTATGAATTTTTGAAGTTCTCAGGATTAATTAGGAATTATTGCTTAATTAATCCCTGCTTAATCCTTAGCTCATGGTACGATGCATGGTGGCAGTGCTCAACGCGCATTACAAGCATCATGCCATGAGGGGGCAACTTAAGTTGTCACCTCACAAAAGCGTGGCACGCTTATATTCCACTTCGATTAAAAGATGGTGAGAATTCCCCTGCAATTTTAAAAGGAAAATAATATTACTAAATGTGCTAAATAATCTCAGTTGTCCATCTAAAAAGTGCGAATGGACAGCTGAGATGAGCCAAGTTCTTCCCTGAGGATCAATGAGGTCTGTCCATGACCTAAAGGGAGATCTGAGCTCAATTTAGCATGGAATCACACAAAATTTAACCAACACCATTTAGAGATAGAACGATAAATCCAATGGTGAAAATTTGATGAGGTGAAGATCTCCTCCACAAAGCACCTCACCACATTGAGTTTAGTGATCAGAAAATTCCATACCTCATTAGAGGTGATCACCGATGCTCGAGATTGATGAGATATCTTCTTCTGGTGGAGATGAAGCCCTATTAAAATTCTAGGCCTTGGGATTGAGTGGATCAATGAGTGGACTAACACCACTTCACTTGGGCTTCAACTTTGATTGAATTGAGCTCTTCTTTGCCTCTAGAACTTTAGAGAAAGCTTAGGCCAATTTGACTTGACCCTCTGATGGAGTGTGCAAGAGTAATTAGAAGGAGGCCAAGTGTGGAGAAAGTAAGCTATTGGATTGAGCTCCCCTATTTTGCACTGTGCAAAACCAAGAAATAGGGAATTCAAATCCTCTCTAAGAAGCTTCGGAGTACTCTGAGATGGGTGCTCTAAAGCTTCAATCAACAGAGAGTAAATTGAACTTTCATTGAATTAGGGGGAGTATATCCCCCTTGAAGGATTGGATGGCCAAGAATGTCGATGCCATTTTGATCCAATTGATGAGATTAGAGAGGTTTTTTAGGCTATTTTGAGTGTGCACATGGTCAATTTGATCGAAGGAGTGGATTGCCAACCTCCCATGTGCCTTAATTTGAGCTTAGGAGGGAGTTTGAAAACTCAATTTTGAGCAAGGTGGTCGGGTTTAGTCTAGGGACCAAATGGGCTGACCCAAACCCATTGTGTTAGGTGCACCACTCATCTCTAAGTCCCCTTGAGCTTTTAGGAAAGCCTCAAGTGATTGTGAAGAGGGTATGACCAAAATACCCATGGATTAGGCCAAATTTTGTTCTATTGCCTAGGGGTAGGTTGCTCATTTTGCTATTTTTTTCACTTTGGACATCTTAGGCATGTGAAGAAACTAGGTTTGGCCAAGTTTCATTGTATTTGGAATCCATTTGATAGGGTTTGGCTCATGTTGACCCATTTAGGTCAAAATGGGTCAACTTGGGTCAAGTTGACCAATTAGTTAAATTGGGTCAAACCAAGGGTTGGGTCAAGTTCATATGACCATTTCAAATGTTTTCGTGGCTTTGGTTTAGTTCAATTTGGTATATATTTGGTATTGGATCATATGACTTCATTTAGGTCAAATGGGTCAAGTTGACCTATTTGACTCATTTGACCTATTTAGGGTAGTTCAAGGGTTTGGGTTTGGTTAGACATATAGAGTGGACTAGTATCTTTGTTTCCAATCAATTTGGGTTAATTTCAATTTTGGCTCAACATGATCTCTTTAGGTCATGTTGGGTCTAAGGTCAATTGGGCTAGGTTGGGTCTAGTTGGCCAATTATTTCTTTGGTCAAGTTCCACAAGTGATTTGGAATGGACTTGACCCATTAGTTTGGATCAATTTAGCTTATATCAAGTTTTGACACATTTTGACCCTTTAGGACAAAATGGGTCAACTTGGGTGAAGTTGACCAAATTGGCTAGGTTAGACTCAAAGGTTGACTTGGTCAAGTTCAAACATAGGTCATGAGTGAACTTAGATCAATGGTTTCAATCAATTTGGCCAATGGTGAAATTTGGCTATGTTAGGTTTTATTTTAGGTTAAGTGTTGACTTGGTCAACCCTTAGGTTTGACTTGGTTTGACCCAATTTGATTGATTAATCATCCCATGATGAGTGTTGATCATGATGAGAGGGATATACGAGTTTGGTTCAATCCAATTTGGTTAGGATCAAAAGTTGGCTCATAAGGGTACTTTAGGTCACTTTGGGTCAAGTGAACCTAAGTGGGACAAATGGCTTGGTCAAACCTTGATTTGAAGTTGGTTGATCTTGTTTATGGACTTTTGATTGAAATATAAATCTATTTACAATTGGTTTGAAGTCAAATGGATTTTGATCCATTTGAAAATTTCATATTCAAAGGAAGAATATGAAAAGAGTCTTGGGTTTGATTTTTGATTTAGGTTTTGATTGTTTGATTGAAGTTTGGATTTATATATGAGCTCATGATTGTAGGGTTTATTGAACCATGAGAGAAAATCAAGAGTTTGGCTTGATTTGAAAGTGATTTGGCTAAGTTCAAGATTTTGTCTTGAAAGGCTTAGATTGAATTTTGAGTTATTTTGAGTTTGATTTTTGGAATTGGTTTTGATTTTTTGAATTTATATTTCATTAATATATGTGAATATAAATGAGAATATAAATGTATCATTAGAAAATTTCAAGGATTTTAAGTGGTTTAATAATGATTTAGGTTAAATCCATTAAAGGGAATTTAAAGGATTTAAGGGAATTTCAAGGATTTTAAATTTGGAATTTAATTTTTGGATTGGATTTGAATGATTTATATTTATATTTCATTTATATATGAGAATATAAATGAGGATACAAATAAGTTTTGAGATAATCCCATGAGTTTGAATAGGTTTGATCATGTTTTGGGTTAAATCTATTAAAGGAAATTTAAAGGTAAAGGGAATTTCAAGGATTTTAAATTTGGAATTTAATTTTTTGGATTGGATTTGATTGATTTATATTTATATTTCATTTAAATATGAGAATATAAATTAGAATATAAATAATTTTTGAGAAAATCCCATGAATTTGAATAGGTTTGATCAATGTTTAAGATTGATTTTCGCTAAGTCCTTTAATGGAAAATTAAAGGGACTTAAGAAAATTATCATGAATTGAGTTTGAATTTTGAATTTGATTTGATGGGTTTTCATTTATATTTCATTTATATATGTGAATATAAATGAGAATATAAATGAGGTATGAGAAAATCTCAAGGTTTGATTTAGTTTTGATAATGATTTTGTTTAAGTCCTTAAGGGAAAATTAAGGACTTGGGGAAATTAATCATGAGTTGATGTTGAATTTTAAGTTTGATTTTATGGGTTTGAATTTATATTTCATATATATATATATATATATATATATATATATGGGAATATAAATTCATCAAGAGAAGATCTCAAAGATTTGAATTAGTTTTGATCATGATTTTGGTTAAGTCTTTAAGGGAAAATTAAGGATTTATGAAAAATTTAGACCTAGGAATTTTTGATGGATTTTGATCATGGGTTTTAATCATAGATTTCAATCATGAATTTCAATCATATGGAGTTGATTTGAATTTGGACAAATCAAATAGAATTGATTTGGACTTTGATTTGAAAGAAGGAAAGTGAGAAATGGTTTATGCTAAGGGTAGGCAAATTTCTAACACAAGGCATGACCTATTCCTATGGCTAACTCTTCTAAATCACTAGGGCTAGGTTGGAGTGTCCACCTAATCACTAGATGTGTCTTAAGACTAAAGAACTCTTAAAGTCTAAGAGAAGTCTTATGTCTAAGATGGAGGGGTTGAGAGCTCATTCTAAAAATGTGGTCAACATGTTGTAAAGCCCAAACTTCATCACTATCATAAGTACACCATGGAATTACTAGCTCAGATTCTAGAGGTCATTATTTACAAGATCCCTCAAGTAGAAAATTCCATAGAGAATGCCTTGGCCAAGCTCGCCAAAGAGTTGTCATGTTTTGAAGATGAGTCCATATCAATTGAGGTTCACAATAGATAGATCCTACCTCTTATTAATGTTGAACTTGCCGACAAATATACTCTTGAAGGGGAGATTGCCATTTATGAAAAGGATGAATAACTATATTGGAGGCAACCCTTCATTGATTATCTCAAAGTCAAACTACCTCAAGAGAACACTCAAGCCCATTAGGTCAAACAATAAGCAGTCTCCTATGCTTTCATTGATGGCATCTTATACCGATGGTCCTTCAATCATATGTGGTTGTGATGTTTAAGAAACCATCAAGCCCATGAGATCATGATCGATGTACATTCAGTGTTATCTAGAGCTCACAAGTCTGGTCCTAAGATAAAGGCCAAAATCAAGAGGCATGGGGATTACTAGCCGTTGATGATCACAAATAACATGGGCGAAGGCACTGGGTAGCTTCGAGCAAAGGATTAAGATAAAGGGAGAGTGGGCGGATGCAAAACTATACTAAGCATCAATCCATGCAGTCCTTCTACCATTCAGCAGAATAGAGAATCTCAGTTTGATGACACAACAAATCACCCAATTGTTGAAAATAAGAGGGAAACCCATCATCGACAGCATTTTCTTTAGAGTTCTCCAAGTCATTCGGTCATATGCCTGCTCCATGTCAACTTTGATCACCATGAAATCAACCTGAGAGGTCGAGTGTTGGAGCTTGTTAAAGAGTTCCTGAGCAAGAAGGTAATGGTGGGAGATATTCTTGTGTGGGACAAATGCACCTTGCTCCTCAAAAATGATGTCAGGAAGAATATGCTTCAGCCTATTAACTAAGATCTTAGCAATGAGCTTATAAATAGTCTGGCATAAGCTGATTGGCCAAAATTTGGAGGGGCAGTTGGCACCAGCAACCTTTAGAAGTAGCACAATAAGTGTTTCCTTCCAAGCCTCATCCATGCATGATGTGATAAAGAACTCCTAAACAGCTGCAATAACATCCCCCTCACACTGCCAGAACTACTTTATAGAAGGATGAAGTAATTCCATCCAACCCCAGAGCCCGGTTAGCACCTAAGGAGTGTAATGGTCCCCAAAATTTTCTGTTTAGTAACATTAGCCTCAAGAAGATGTATAGCATGAGAAGAGGTTGTCAATAGGCAAAGGCATTGTCCAAAGAGACATTCCCTTTAACCAACTTCTGGAGGAAGAAAGTGGTGAAAGCAGAAGTAATGTCCTCAGGACTATCCAGAAGGCTACCATCATCACTCCTAACACTATTGATTTTGTTGGTGCGATGCCTAGCAGAAGCAACAGTGTGAAAAAAATGTGTGTTGCCATCACCATGTTGAAGCCACCTAGCCTTGGCACTTTGCTTCCACCAAGTGTTGAGTCTAGCCAGGGTAGAGTTTAACTCAACAACTTTAGAATGAAGGTCAGCATCCTGTGAAGAAGAAAGGCCTTCCTCCAAACAATTTGCACTCTGGAGAATGGAAATCTCCTCCTCCAGCTTAGTCTTTCGAGAGTGGAGCTCCTTTAGCTTGTTCCTACTCCAATGAAAGAGAGCCCGTAGAGTTCGGCTACTTTTCCTGTGAAGAATAGCAGCCTTGGTCCCAAAATCAACTTTATCCCATTTCTGCCAAACAATCTTCCAAGCCATAGGATATGAAAGCCACATATCTTCAAAGTAACCACAGGTATGCCCGAGTATGGGGTAACATGAAGCAATAGAGGGTAGTGGTCGGCGATCGCGAGATGGGTGACTAACCTTTGTATCTCTAAGTAAGTTGGAGGCCAAAGAGTTGACAAGGATCCTATCAAGTCTAACCCAAATTTTACTCCATCCATCCTTATTGTTGGTCCAAGTGAATTGCTTGCCAACAAAGTCAAGCTCATGTAGATCCACAAAAGCCATACAATCCTCCATCTCCTGCACTGCCTGAGAGAAAGAGAAAGGCTTACCTCTCTTCTTGTCATGCTAAGAGAGGATGCAATTGAAGTCCCCACCAATAATAGTGGGAGACTGCTGATCCATACTGTCAAAAATTGTCTGCCAAAGAGTTCATTTGCAGTGATAATCCTTATTAGCATACACACAACCAATAGTCTACTGAGTGTTATTAGGCATACAAACTCTCCCCAAGATAATCTGGTCAAAGAGAGTGATTGGAATGAAGCAAATCAGATCACTTCACCAAGAAAAATAATTCTACCGGCATTTCTCTGAAGGATGACAAAGGCGCCAATTGCTTCCAACCAACTTATCCACCTCCCTGGAGATTTCCACAATCTTAGTTTCCACCAATGATACAATCATGACCAATGCTGTTATAGATGAATAGGAAAGTCATCCCCCCCCCGGATGAGCCAACCCACTTTTTTTCCTCTTTTTTAAAGTGACCCCAAGTTAAAGTTCCCTATCAAAATGTGCCTGAGATACCCTGGGTTTGGTAGTAGTAGGCATAATGGCCTTGTCTCACACCGGTTTCTTTAGCTTCTCCAGAGTGGCTGCTGAGGGTGTAGAAGTATCAACAGGTAAAACTTCCTCAATGGTGGTGACTTTTTCTTTGGTGTGAGTAGCTGTAGTAGGTGGGCCAACCCATGGCCTTGCTTCCCACCCTCCCTATTCTTCAAAGGAGCTTGAGGTTGTTAATAATTGGTCCTTTTCTTATGAGTGACCCAGAGGACCATATTCGAAGAAGAATCTCCAGGTGTACTGTGGTGGCGGAATGGCTCAGGGTTTCAATACCACTGTCCAAAGAAGGACTAATGTTGGTGGGACTGGTGGTGGCAGTGCTACACCCCCCCTATTAGCCAAAGTATGAGAAATATTCTGCACAGGATCATGCAAATCAGTCTGAAAAAGAAGAGTAGGGATATGCTTACCCATGGGGGGAGCAATTGAAGGAACCACCTTAGTGGGGCATGAATCAACCTTGTGTCCCACCTTGCCATAGGCAAAACACAGTTGAGTAATACCCTCATACCCAACCGGTTGGAAGAATCTCCCTTGTTGTCTATGAATCCAAACTCTAGTAGGAAGTTTCTATGAAAGATCAAGCCTGATGCACACTCTTGCATACATACTCGGCCCCTTAGTTGGGTGATCGACCCAAAGGGGCTCTCCAATGAAGAATGCAATCCTAGCAATATTAACATTATCCTAATATAATAGAGGGAGATCAGAGAAACGTACCCAAATAGGAGAAGAGAGGCCATTGAGAGCTTTGGGGTTGAAGGTGGGTGACCACTTGTCCAGCCTAATGACATTCTCAGCCACGAACCATGGGCCATTCATTAAAACTGCATCTCTTGCTTCAGTGGTTTCAAAGATGCACACAAAGCAGTTTGGAGCAACCATAATCAGTCAAAAATCACCCCATTGACACCATTTCTGTGAAGATCAGCATTGAGGAAGTAAAAAGATGGTCTCCTCCCCAAGATTTTACCCTAATGCCTTTTCAAGCTTGGTTGATTGCCATAGTATGATCATCCAATAAAATGGTAATACCATCCTCCATGAGTGCTACATTTCTATCTACAAGACCCAGTTTGACAAATTCTTTTTTCTTCCATGGGTTAGCTTGAGGAGTAGCATGCTTACCCTCCATTGGCTGAGCATGAGCACCACTAGGATGACTTGGCCGAGCTCCCCTAATAAGGCTATCTCTTCAAACAAAGGATTAGTAGTTGATGTGCCTCTTCCTTTGGACAAACCTTGAAGAACTCCCCACACAAAGGTGCTCAATTTTTCGGAGGCATTAGAGCAAGCACCTTGTGAATGGCTAAACTATTGTGATCGCCATGGCAACATCACGGTCACCCTATCATCACATGGGTGTCAGGCATGATATACGAAGAGCATCCATAGACTGGGCCTCCACCCTTCCCAATCCAACATAGCCATATGAGAAGACTTACTTGAATTGAGATGAATGGCTATGTGATTTTCAGGAAAGCCATTATGGTCTTCATCTTCATGCATTGCAGCAAACCCGTTAGCTTCCTGGTCATCTAGCCCCACTTGGCTAGTCCGTTGTCCTGAATTCTGGCCACCCGCAAGCTGGTTTGTCAGTCGGCAGCCTACTGCATTTGCCATAAGGGAGGTGTTGCGCCCATTAATGCTATCCAGGCCTCCGCTTGTGCTTGCGGAGCACCCGCCAGCACCCACAATGTCTCTGCCCATCGTGCGCACTTGCCTGCTAGTGCCCAGCCCTGTGTGTGCGTGCCTGACCTGTCACTTCTTGCGTGCACGCCATAAGCGCCTCCGTGATTAGCATCCGGTGCTGCCGCGTATTTGCGTGCGGTCCATTCATCACCCACGGATGTGTGATCTATGCAACCAATGCCCGCCTGGCCGCTGGTGCACCTCCCCTCCACCGGTCGCCCCGGCTGCATGGCTCAATGCAAGATTGTCACCACAAACCACGCAGCCAACACGGTCAAGTCCCTTGCGGAGTTCTGCCAAGATCAAAAGAACCGATGAACCGTTAATCCCAGCAACGGGCGACCGAACATCATTCGGTCCTCCAGCCGAGGCAGACATTACCCACATTCTTCCCAGGATTAAAGATTTTTGATCCATCCGTCCCAACACTTCCAGGTAAAGTGCCACCCTTGGGTGCACTGCGGGATCTGATAAATCCTTATGCTCGTGCGAGTGAATAGTATCTAATTTCTTGTGCCCTTCTTTTCCTCCTCTTCTCGTCTTGTCCCGGGGAGGAGGTGACCGCCGGCCACCTCCCACCATAAAGAGAGATGCTCTAAGGAAAACTGTACCCTAGAGACCGAAGAAAATGGTGGAAATGAAAATCCTTCCAAGTTTTTGGGTTCCTTGAAAAGATGCATTTGCATTGATAATGAAAAAGACTGATTACAAGTTATAAAAGTTGCAAAAGAAAGTGAAAACTAGCTACTAACAACATGTTTCCTATTCTCCTCCAAAAGCACAAACAACTGTAGAGGAATAGTGTGGTTATCTAAGCTATTCCATAAAAAATCAAAGCAAGTAGCTATATCTGCACAGAAGTTGGCTAAGCTATTGTTAGATCTTTGTGTGTAAGCAAAAGTAACCTCATGGAAGTTCATCAAAAAGCTTATGTTAGGAGACTCGGGAGGCCATTTCTGCCATATCTCACTATGAAGAGAGAGCTTGAGGTGGTCCACCACCTCGATGTTGTCCCCTTCAATGACAATGCCTCTGTATTATGTCATCCATGGCTCCATGATGTTCGTAGAGCATGGCGCTAATTCCTATTGTTTATCCCAATGTTGGAAATAATGACCCATAGCTTTGATGAAGTTTCCATTGTCATCCCTTAAGACCACAAACAATACCGACCCATTAGAAAGCAAGGAGCCATCCATTCGCCTTGATCCAGAGGAGGAGGACACCAGTAGGTTTGATCACCATGGGTGATGTCCCATTTACGGAAAGGGAAGGAGGAGGCGTGGGTGATGGAGAATGGAGGCAGCAATAATTTTAGGGGTGGCATGGCTATGGCCATGCGTTTTAGCATTACGGGCCCTCCATACTTGGTAGATAATGGCACAGTAGCATTTAGCCCAACAGACCTTACTTGGTTGCACACTTTGAATGGCTTGAAGGAGATCAATCAAGTTGTTGAAAATAGGAATGGAGAACCCCCATTTTGCAAGAATCTAAAATATAGCATTGGTAAGGGGACAATATATGTTCAATATCTTCCTTCAGTTGCATCCCAGGGGCACAAGGTGTTTTCCATTAAGCCATGAGCCAAACAATTGGTTGGTATAGCATGTTGGATGAGCCTCCACCAGAAAATTCTTTCCCTAGGGGGAAGTTTCAGCTTTTGCAATTGGAAACCTGATGCTTCATTTTCAGTAAAGATACCTTGGTAAACTATGGAGGTGATGGTGGTCCCCAATGGGTTCTTGATTAGCTCAGGTTGATCCTGATGTTGGTTGGTCCAGATTTGTATTTTGGAAATGCGATCAGCCATAAGGTTGCCAAACAACTCACTTCTCCAAATTCCAGCATTTGCGGTCGTAATTAGATTGGCAATGCTCCAATCTGAGTTTCCATGTTAAGGAAGGTAGGCCATTTGGCCGTAGATTAGCGATCCATCTTTGCATTTGAAGTCAATATCCTCACGTTGGCAATTTTCAATGAAAATTTTGTTTGATTTTTTGCCTTGGATGATTTTCCGCACATGGAGTCACTCCATTTTATTTTTTTTTCCCAAACATTCCTCCCATATCTTTCCAAAAGACACTTGTGTAGTAGTGTGTTTGGTTTGGTAATAAACTCCCAAGCTAACACAGACGGAGGTCCATGCCACCTCTCGGTGAATGCGCCAAGCCCGCCATTTAGGGTGTGTAGATTTTTCCCAAGCAATGTAATGTAATGTTGGTTGGGTCCCCTTGCCAAAGGAAGCCGAGCAAGTTTCTCTATCTCATTGGTGATGCTTTTGGGTACCAAGGTGTGATTAACTTGATACAGAGAAATGCTGAGCAAAGAAGACTTGATTAGTTGGAGACGACCCGCTATAGACAAATGTCGAATACCCCAATGGCTTATCCTTTCTCTAGCCTTCTTGGTTTGCTGCAGAAAATCTATAGTTTTCAGTTTTCTCATGGCCAATTTAATGCCTAAGTACTCAAGCTCCTGGACCTTCTTGAACCACATGAGTTTGGCAATCCTATTAGCTTTCCATCGGTAGATGGCTTTGCTGAAAATGATAGCACTCTTGGTAGTGTTAATCTTTGCCGGTCAAATAATCATTTAGAACTCGAGGATGCATTTGGCGGATGAGTGATTGAGGCTTTGGATGCGATGAGGATGTCATCGGCATAGAAGGATATAGTGCCTCCATTGGCTATGGGAACACCAAGTTTGATTCTTCTGTTTAATAGCCAGAGGAGTTCTAGCAAAGTATAAAGAGGTATGGAGATAGTGGACAGCCTTTTGAAACCCACAATGGGCTTTATCCGGTTTGTTCTTTGGCCATTGAGTAGAAGTGCAAAGGAGGGAAGGAGACACATTGGAGAAGCCAATTCTGAAATTTATTTTTGGCATACCCATTTTATGGAGGACAAGAGTAGAGTTTCCAACTCATTTTATCATAAGCTTGCTCCATGTCAATTTTGAGTGCCATGAAGCCATCTTTAGATGTAGAGTGTTGAAATTTGTTGATAATCTCTTGAACTGCCAAGCAGTGGTGTGAGATCGATCTATGAGGTACAAAGGCCCCCTACTGCTCAGAGATTATGTGTGGGAGAATGTTTTTCTGCGGACACACAAGGATCTTGGCTATGATCTTGTATGATGTTCTGCATAAGCTGATAGGTCTGAATTTTGCTGGATAATCAACATTCTGAGATTTGGGCAGGAGGATCACTAATATTTCCTTCCACTGAGAAGCCATGGTACCCTTGTGGAAGAACTCTTTTATAGCCTCAATGACTTCCTGGCCAATGATTCTCCAAAAGTGCTTAAAGAAAGATGTGGTGATGCCATCTATTCTTGGAGCACGGTTGGCACCCATAGTACGGATCACCTCCCAAATTTCAGTTTCGTTGGTGTCCATCTCCAAAAGTTCCCCAACTTGAGATTCTAAAATTTTAGCAAAACATGGCCCGAGGTAGTGATAGGTAGAGAACTCCATTTATGCTAAAAAATCCATGAAGGTTTGGTGCATTAAGGTTGGATCATCCGTGCTCCGTCCATCTTCAAGCTTGAGTGTGTTAATTCTGTTAGCTCTCCTCCGAGCAGAGGAAACTGCATGAAAAAAGTGGGTATTGGCATCCCCCTCCTCAGCCCACCTGATTTTGGCTCTTTGTTTCCACCAACAAGCGAGGCGGGCATGTGTTGAATTCAGTTCATTAGCTTTGTGGTGGAGTTCCATCTTTTGCTGCTCGGTTAGCCCCATTGGAGTGCTCGAGTTACAGGTTGCATAATTTCAGCTTGAGAATGTCTCTTTGTTTGCTTAAGTCTTGAGCTTGTTCTTGCTCCAATAGAATAGGTTCTTCAATGTCTTACTGCACTTTCTATCCAAGTTTTCAGCTTTAGAGCCCTTGTAATTGCTATGCCAATTTTTCCAAACAAGCTTCCATGCCATTGGGTAAGACAGCCAAGTGTCTTCAAATCACAGCCATCTATGTGATTTCCACTCTTCTTTGGCTTGAATTTGGTGAAGGATAGGCAATGATGTGCAATCCTTGGTAGGTGTTTGGTTTGAGCAAGAGGTAGGAGGTTGGAGGCAATTGAGTTGATGAAGAAGAGGTCGAGGCGCACCGAGATACGGCTTCTTTTATCTTTATTGTTGGTCCAAGTGAACCTTGGACCATTGAAGTTTAGCTCATGAAGGTCCCCAAGCATCAAGAAGTCCATCATCTCCTTAGTCTAGAGAATTTAAATTGCTTTCCACCTTTTGTCACTAATCGTATACAATTGAAATCTCCCCAATGATAGAGAATCGGTGTTCAAGGGAGTTAAGGTGTCCCATAACCCCCGTCGAGTGTGATAATCCTTGTTAGCATAGCAGATGGCCACCCTCCATATGGACTTGTTAGGTAACTGAATGTTGCCCACCATACACTGTTCATCTTGTGTGATAGGAGAGAAGGTGATTAAGTCACTTCTCCAAAGAGTAAGGATACCTCCAGATTTTCCTACTGCTGGTTGGTGTAGAAAATCCCAGTTGCGCCCTACAATATTATCATTTTCCCTTCTAGTGACTTCCTCGACTTTGGTTTCTATAAGGCCAATGAAGAGAGCATGGTGCACTCCAAGAATTTGCCGGAGATAGTTTCGTGCCTTACGGACTCCCAACCATATTATCCGAAGTCATGGGTGGGCGTTTGAGGTCTCCCCCGCCGATATGGAATTCACTCTTTCTTCATTTCATGGTATTGCTTTTAGTGCCCAACTCCCTCTGAAAATGAGCTTTAGAAACCGCCTTGTCCACTTTTAGTTTTGTTGTGTTTGAAAAAGTGGTGGCATCTTAGTTTCTTGGTTGCAAAAGTTGTTTGTATATGAGGTGAGATGGTTCCCCTTTGCCTTTGTCATGGTGAGTTTGCAATGAGTTTCCTATCTTGCTTTGTGGAGTTAGAGTCTTTAGAGTGTTATCTCTTCCTCCTTTGTGCGATTTTTATTTTGTTCAGTTTGCTGATCTAACTTTTGAAGGCTCCCCTTTGATCTGATTTTCTCTCAGGCCTAGACTTCCTCCTTGTGACCAATGTCCATGGCCCATATGACTTATCCAACTCAATTTGAGTTGTAGAATCTAATAGCTTCCTTTCCCTTGGATTGTGGTGCCAAGAAGGTGCGAATTCTGCAGCGGTGGGGCCAAATCAGCATCTATAATTGATTGGGTTGTTTAATAGGAAGTGTGGTGGTTTCTATTTCTGTGGTGTTGTTTAGCTATGCACTGCTGCTGCACTTGTTCTGAAGAGGAAATTACATTTTGCTGTACTTGATCCATGGAGGGAATGGCTTGTTTTGCTGTTGAACTGCTTTCTGCATACTTGCAGATTTTCTGCTCTTGAAGTGCCTTGGAGGTGGTATGGTTTGACAAGGGGTTGGTGGAGAAGTTGTGAGGGCTGAAAGGTTTAGTAGGAGCATTTATGTTGACCTTTTCTGGACATGTTTCAACTTTATGTCCAACTTTACCACATTGGAAGCAAAGTTGTGTAATCCCTTCATATTCAACTTTTGAAAAAGTGGCCGTTGTAACCATTGATCCATATTCCGGGGAGGAGTCGCTTTGATAGGTCAATAAATTCTAGCATATGTGATTTTCCCCACTTGCTAGTTTGGTTATCCATCCACATTGGTTCACCGATGAATGAAGCTATTCGAGCTAAGTTATTGTCATCGGAATGAGTAGGGAGTCGCATCCATAAGTGTGGTCGACACAGTGAATCAGGAGAGAAAGTGGGGGTCCATCTATCCATAGCAATGACATTGCCGATAAACCATGGTCTATTACTAAGAACTACATCCATCAGATTGAAAAATGCATAAAAAGCAGTCCGGTCCAACAAGAACCAACTCAAAATCCCCCCACTGACTCCATTTGCGCCTCCAAGTTTTTGAGTTCCTTGAAAAGATGCATTTGCATTGATAATGAAAATACTGATTACAAGTTATAACAGTTGCAAAAGAAAGCAAAAACTACTAACATGTTTCCTATCCTCCTCCAAAAGCATAAAAAACGGAGGAATAGTGGTTATCGAGCTATGCCAAACAAAATCAAAAGTAGTAGCAACATTACAAAAAATAAGCTATTGTTAGATCTTTTGTGTGTAAGTAAAATGACACAGTGGAAGTTTTTCAAAGTGATGTCCGGAGCATGAGGAGTTGGTTACGCCATATCTCATTGTGAAGAGAGAGCTTGAGGTGGTCCACCACCCTATGTTGTCTCATTCAATGACAATGCCTTGTACTCGGTCATCCAAGGCTCAATGATATGTTGGGTGTAGAGCATGGCCAGTTCCGAGTTGTCTTTGTCCCAATGTTGGAAGCAATGACCCATGGCTTTGATGAAGTTGCCATTCTCATCCCTTAAGACCATGCAACACCACCCCATTAGAAAGCAAGCCATCCACATTTGCCATCCAACCAGGGGAGGACACCACAATGTAGGTTTGATCACCCATAGGTGGGTGATGTCCATTGCTTACGGAAAGGAAAAGAGGTAGAATGTGTGATGGAGCTAAGAATGGAAGCATAATCCTGTACCAAAGCTGCGGCCGTGAGTCTTGGCATGCGGGTTCTCCAAACTTATAAACAATAGCATAATACATTCTAGCCCACAAGTTGTCGCACCTCGTGAGGGCTTGGAGTAAATCGTAAGTTGCTGAAAATGAGATTGAACGCCCCATTTAGCCAAAATTATGTTGTGTGTGAACATTGAGAATGTGTTTGGCGCTCTTCCTGATTACACCCCATGGGCAAGGGTGGTGTCGGTTAAAACGAGCAAGCCAAGTGTTAGTTGGCAAAGAGTCTTTGATGAGCCACCAAAACAACTTTTCCCTAGGTGGGAGTTTCAAATTCGCATCTTTGTATGGCCAATCAAAATTTCAGCAAACAGATTTTGTATAATATGGAAGTGAGAGTTGTCCCCATGGGTGCCTTGATGAGCCGGGATGTCATTTTGGTGCTCCTCCATAGTGGGAATCTGGAAATGAGTTCAAGGTCGCCAAATATGGTATCAATTATCATGATTCCATCTTCTATTTTCAGCAATCAGGTTTTCTACCTTCCATTCCTCCATGCACTCCATGTTGAGAAAGGTAGGCCATTTGGAAAGAGGAAGGTCTGAAATCCAAGTAGAGTTTAGGAAGTCCACCTCTTTACCATTGCTAATCTTCCATTTCAGATTTGGTTGTTGTAGCACCATCTGGATAATTTTCCATTGGAGTCCCCATTTAGGTTCCCTTAGGTTCAGCCCAAACTTCTCAATTAGGCATTTGTGGAGCAGCATATCAGGTTTAGAGAGGAATTCCCAAGCCATTCTAGCCCAAGGGGCCATTCCATTTCGACCATGTAAGCCAAGGCCACCTTTGTTGGTAGGCATGCAGATTTTGTCCCAAGGAACATAGTGTATTGAATGTTGGTTGTTATTTCCTTGCCAAAGGAAGTTCCTAACAAGCTTCTCAATCTCTTTGGAGATTCCCTTGGGGATTTTGTGGGTTGTGTGGTACATAGAGATGCAAAAATAAGGATTTCAGATAAGTGTAAGGCGCCATTGAAAGGTGTCAACACCCCATGAAGATTTTGCCTCTTGCCTTTGTAGTAGTTGAAAGTCCACTTTGTTTAATTTTCTCATGGCAATTTTAATGCCTAAGTAATCAAGCTCCTCCTCAATCCAAGTGAGCTTAGTGATTGGCCTTCCATCTGTATGGCTTTGCGAAAACAATGACTTGTGGTGGAATTGATCGCCGTCCACTTGCAATAGTTGTCCAGAATTTGGAGGACACCCTTTGCATGGGCAATGGAAGCTTTGTAGTGAATAAAATGTCATCATAAAGAAGGTGTGATATCATGTTCCCGTTAGCGATAGGCACACCAAATTCAAATGTTGCTTTATAGCTAAGGAAAGCGGTTGAGCAAAGGATAAAATGTAGAGATAACGCACCCTTGTCGAAACCACTACTAGCTTGTATCCATTCAGTTCTTTGGCCATTTAACAAGAGGGAGAAGGAAGGCGAGGAAATGCACTGGAGAATCCAATTTCAAAACTTCATGGGTAACCCAAATTGTTGTAGGATTATAGTTAAGGTTTCCCAGCTCATTTTATCATATGCTTGCTCCATGTCAATTTTAATGGCCATGAATCCCTCCTTAGAGGTGGAATGTTGGAATTTGTTAATTTCTTGGGCATGAGTGGTGGGAGATAGATCTAGTAGGCACAAAGGCACCTTTCGATATGATATTTGGTAGAATATTTTTCACACATTAGGATTTTGCTATGACTTTGTAGGCGGTTTGCATAGAGCTTATGGGTCATTTTGAAGGACAATCAGCATTGGAGGACTTGGGCAAGAGAATTACCAAGGTTTCCTTCCATTGAGGAATCATGGTTCCACTATCAAAAAATTCCTTGGCCCACAACATTGTGATGATCCTAAAAGTACTTGTAGAAGGATGTGGTGATACCATCAATCCCATGGGCAATTAGTACCCATCGATTTGATCGCCTCCCAAATTTCAGCCTCATTGATGTCTGTTTCCAAAGATCACAAACCAGATGGGATGGTGTTGATTTCGCAAATGAAGGCCAATTGTTAGTAGTAATGGGATGTGCACTCCACTTTTGAAAAAGTTCATAAAGCTTGGTGGATGAGGACCGGGTCAAGTAGTCGCCATCATCAAGCTTGAGGGTGTTGATTCTATTTGACCTCTTCTAGGTTACAGCGGTGTGAAAGTAATGTGTGTTGGCATCCCCTTCTTCAGCCCACCTAACTTTAGCTCTTTGCCATCACCAACAAGATAAACAGGCCAGGGTTGAGTTCAGCTCATTTGCTTTGAGTTGGAGGTCTCTTTCTTGCTACTCTGTCATCCCACATGGAAATCACACTGTTCGAATTTCTTCTTGTAGAGTCCCTTTGCTTACTCAAATCTTTGAGCTTGTTTTTTTGCTCGGTGGAATAAGTTTCTTAATGTGCATGCATTTCTATCCAAGTTTTCGGACCCTTTAAAGTTACATTGCCAACATCTCCACACTAATTTCCAAGCCATAGGATAAGAAAGCCAAGTGTCTTCGAAATTCAACCACCATTGTGATTTCCACATCTCCTTAGAGTTGATTTGGAGAGCAATAGGGCAATGATCAGATGCAATCCTTGGAAGGTGTTTAGTTTGTGCAAAGGGGAGGAGGTTGGATGCAATGGAGTTGATGAAGAAGCGATCAAGGCGCACCCATATTATTTTTTATCTTTGTTGTTGGTCCATGTGAATCTTGGACGGTAAATTTCATGTAAGTCCCCAATGGTGAGAATTCCATCATCTCATTTGGCCGGTGAGCTTTTGAAAAGGCTTCCCCTTTTTTGTCTTTGGCCTCATAAATCAGTTAAAATCTCCCCCAACAATGGATGGCAAGCCGTTATTTAGCAAAGGAGTTAAGGTATCCCAAAGTCTCCGCTGAATGTGGTAGTCTTTGTTAGCATAACAGATGGTCACCCTCCATATAACTTTATCTGGCAACTGTATGTCTCCCATAATGCATTGTTCATTTTGCGTGAGAGGAGAGAAAGTAATTAAGTCATTTCTCCAAAGATCAAGGATGCCTCAGATTTTCCTACGAGTTGTTGTAAAAACTCGGTTGCACCCCACTATTTGATCAATCTCCCTTCTAGTGATGTATCACTTTAGTTTCTATAAGGCCAATGAAAAGAGCATGATGCTCAAGAATTTTGGAGAAAGTGGCCCGTGGCCTTTTTTCGGACCCCTCGGCAATTCCACATTATGATGGAAGTCATGGGTAGACATCATGGGAGGAGTTCCCCCCAATGTCAATATGGAATTCACTTTTCTTGCGTTTCCAAGGAGCTGCTTTTTTGGGGCCCAATTGACCCAATTCTCTATTGAAGTGTGCCTTGGATATCGAGTCGTCCAATTTTGCATTTCTATTTTTGAACAAATTCAGGTCTTCATGTGTTTCTTTAACGGCCTGGAAGGAATGTGTAGAGTTGTTGGAGTTGGCCTTCCCTTTATCAATGTTTTGCTGTTGTTTTTACCTATTATCCTCCCTTCTAGCCTTCAGCATTTGGGTGCCAAATCTATTTTCGTTCTGCATTTTATTGTTGTTATTTGATTCTTTGTTGGTGGTGTCTCCCTTACTTTTGTGGTTGCTATTTTTAGGTTTGGGGGTCTTGGCTTCCTCTTGGATACTAAGGTCCATGGCCCATAGGTCCCTGCAACTTCTTCATTGGCTATATTGGCATTCTTGACCATTTTTCTTTGGTATTTCTCTTGCCATAGTGTGATTCTTTGTAGGTGTCTTGGCGAATGGCTTGAATATTCGCATGTTGTTTAAGTGGTGGTGAACTACACCTTGTCTGAGCTAGATTTGCTAAAGTGTTGAAAATTTGCTGCACTTTATCAGGTGGTTGGGTGGTTTGCTGAACTGAAGAAGTTGGTTGGGTGGTTTGCTGAGCTGAAGAGGAGGGAGGAGTGTTTTTCATGTTGCTAGGTTGCACATAGTGAGCTGCGTGAGTCTTGTCCGGACACACATCAATTTTGTGGCCAACCTTCCCGCATTTGAAACAAAGTTGTGCAATACCTTCATACTCCACTTTTGAAAGAAGCGATTAACTCCATTGATCCATTCGGTGGAAGACAATTTAGAGGTCCACTTTGACACATACCGGGCATAAAGACTTTGTCCCCATTTGCTTGTTTGATTGTCCATCCACATAGGCTCACCAACATAGGAAGCAATTCTGGCCAGGTTGTTACTATCCCAATAGATGAGAGGTAGGCTAGGTAATCTCATCCAAATAGGAGAAGTGAAGCCGTGCAATGACTTCGGAGAGAAAGTTGGACTCCATTTGTCCATAGCTATGACATTTCCTGCAATGAACCAGGGTCCATTCTGGAGCACAGCATCTCGAGCCTCAATTGATTGGAAGATGCATAGAAAGCAATCAGCCGCAACTAAAACTAAGTTGAATTCATCCCATTTACTCCATTTTCTCTTAAGGTCATTGTTTAAAAAATAAAAGGGGAGTCTTTTGCTAAGGAACTTTCCAACTAGGGCTGCTTCAAGCTTTTGGATATTAGATTGCATAGAGTTAGCATCAATCAACTCCCGTTGTCTTTAATTTCATCAAAGCGAATTTGGCAAGTGGGACAACTGGCTTCCTCCAAGGGTTGTTTGGAGTGTGTGTCATTTTGCTTTATGTTTGATGGCCTTTGTGGTTTCACGAGGATGGGAGGTGGGAATTACGAAAGTCCCTGTCTGGACTCACCTCTGAAAAAATAGTTTTCATTTTCTCTTGTAGTCTTCTCTGAGGCATTTCTGCAAATAGCTTGTGTGCATTCCTCTAGATTTATGGAATTAGTGCAATGGGGGTCAGATTCGGCCCCTTCCAGCAGGTATGGAAGGCTGGCATGGTGTACCTATTGGGTATGCACATCCAAGAAATTTCTATCTACCATACTTTACAAAGGAAAGTTGTCGGTCAACTCAAAACCGTCGGAGTTGCCTTGCCCGAACACCCGAGAGCCACTCGCTCCATTATAGGGAGATTGCTTGGACATACCTGTGATGTAAGCTAGACTATCAATTGAACCTGGTATTGGATTGAATTGAGCATTTGTATTCATTCGATATCCCTGGTGCCTCCTGGGTCGCCCAATTTCAGCCGCCCTTCTCGTTTCACCGCCGCCGCGACGCAGGTATGTATTGCTTGTTTGAAGAGGCATTCATTTGAGCCGCCATTCGTGGGAGTAGCTATTGTTACCATGCACCATGTCACGTCGCATTCTGGCGGCGGAGTAATTTGCGGCAGAATCCGTCTCCATTGCCGCAAAGTCGCATTGGTCTACCGCACGATTATGAGCGGCCGAGCAAACTATTACAGTTTCATTGGAATCCAATTCCATTTCTCCTGCTGCAGTGTCGACTACCAGCTGGTCCTTTCCTGCCCGTGAATTGATTCCACTGTAGGAGTCCATGGCTAAGGCTACTGTTCCATTGGTTGTTGTCTGCAGCGATACCTCTATTAGGATTAAGCTTTTTGGAACCTGTGCCTCTCCATCAAGGCCATGAGTTTGCAACCCTCCTTCCTCCCTTAGCCTGCTGCCATCCATGGGGTCAAGCTCCATGTTGTTTGCTATCATGGCTGCAGAAACTGAGCCAGAATCTACCCTAGGTGCTAGTTTGCTGTAGTCTCCTCCTTCCTGCCCATCATCTCCACCTTCCTCCTTAGAGCCTTGGTTGCCATGTCTCCCATTGGAGCTCCCTGGTTGACTTCCTCTGTTGGCCAAACCACCACCAGCACCACCCTTCATGTTGGCCGGCCTCACATCCAAGGCACCACCACCTTGCCAGCTACCCTCCTTCCTACCACCACCCCCACTCCTCCTTGAGTGAGGGGCAATCAGTCACCCCAGCATGAGCTTCTCTCACTAGAAAACAAGAGAGAGAAGAAAAGAAAGAGCCTCGCCAAGTTTTTGGGTTCCTTGAAATTTTGCATTTGCATTAATAAAGAAAGATATTACAAACTAAAAAGTTCAACAATCAAAAAGAAAAACATGCTAACTTGAAGCTAAGTGCTTCCTATCATCCTCCAAAATAACATGAAAAGTAGGAGGGATCAAACAAAATCAGTAATGCCATACAAACTCAAAGTAGTAGCAAAGTGTGCACAAAATCTAATCGATTGTTGTAGTCCGGTGATGTGAAACTGGTGGAACTCTTGAAAAGCCAAGATCAGTGCAGGGCTGTCGTAACTCTCATCTTGGAGGTAGGTCACCTGATAGTGTTGTCTCCTTCAAGAATAATACCCCCTCATGCATCTAGGGCTCAACAAGCTACTTGATGGCGAGCATAGCCATCTCCATAAAGTGCTATCCCAATCTTTGGGCGAATACACAGCCTTGATAAGATTGCCCATGTCATCTCGATCACTACCCCAATACAACACGGCCGGAGCGTGTACCATCCACATTAGCCTTTAGCCATCAGGGAGTCGGAGGAGTATGAAAACATGTGTGGTGTGGAGCTCCCATTGCTCATGAAAAGGAAAGGATGCGGTGTTGGTGAAAGCCTCCAAAATGTTTGCAAGAATTTTGGGGTTCCATAAGCGTCCATGAGTCTGCATTCTTGGCCCTCAAACTTGATAAACAAGCGAAGCTCTTCCCCAAGTAGATCTGTCCTTGGGGGTTTAGTCAAAGGTAGAAAAGAGATCCTGTGATGTGGCAAAGGAAGGCATAATAAGCCCCCAAGTAGCAAGAACCTTGGGGTGCGGCGGAGAGATCATCTCAGTCGATGTGGTCCAAATCCTCAGCCTCAGAGCCGCCCCATGGGCATTGTATCTCCTCCACAAGTCCCCGTTGATGCAACCAAGAAAGGGTTGGGATAGCACCCTTCAAAATGCGCCACCAAAATAACTTCTCTTGAGGATGGAGTCAAAACCTCTTGAGCCATTGATAACAAGAGCAATCCTGTGGGAAGAGAGCATCATAAGAAAGTGAAGTGAGTGACTTACCTAAGGGTAGATGAGTCAGCTCCGGGATATCTGCCACTAAGTCTGAGTGAGTCACCACTCCTTTGATCAGCTCAACAAGGTCATGGCCAAAGTGAAGCTCCAATTTGGCAGTGTCCCAGCTCCTATCTGGTCAAATGAAGGTACTCAACATCTGATCCTCCAGAGCAGCAACATTAATGAAGGTCGATCTCTTGGAGAGAGAAAAGTCTGTCAGCCAAGTGTGTGAGAGTTCCTGGACCTTGCTCCCATCAGCAATCCTCCACTGGATAATGTGCTTGAGGCTTTGGGCTCCACTGAGAAGGATAGCCCAGGACTTGGAATCACCCCTTCTCAAAGAACTCCCCAAATATCATCACCATACTTCTCCCAGAGCCGTGTAGAGTAGCGGGCTTACAGATGAAATCCCAGCCAAGGTCTTGGACCAGTCAGTGGTGGTGAGTGAAAGCCAAGGCCCCCAACCGAGGTGAACATATGTCCTTCCACTTGACATAGTGGACACTCTTTGGAGCTCTTATCTCGGAGGAAGGATCTAAGACTTCTCAATCTCCGAAAACATTTGAAGGGATGATAGTATGTAATTGGTGATCCGGTGATAGAGTGAAGAGAGCAGGGTGGAGCGGCCCGCAAGGGATAAGTGATAGGATCCCCAAGCTAAAATCTTCTCCTTTGCTCGATGAATCAGCTGAGAGTAATCACTCCTGTGAAGTCTTTGCAGTGCTAGCTTGAGGCCAAGATACTCCATCTCCTGGACTCAACTGAACCCCAGCATCCTAGCAATCCGATTTGTCCTCCATCTTGTTGCAGCACGGCTGAAGATGATAGTAGATTTGGTAGCATTGATACGCTGCCCAGTCCAGCCACAGTACTCCTCAAGAATGCCTCTAATTTGTTTGCCATGTGCCACTGATGCCTGAGAAGCAATAATAATATCATCAACATATAAGAGATAAGAGGTGCAAGTACCTCCAGTAGTCAGAGACATGCCCAGCTGGGGCCCCTTCTGCTTGAAGGCTTGGGTAAGCTCAGAGCACAAAATGAACAAGTAAGGGAGAGCGGACACCGTTAGAAAACCACCGCGACATCAATTCACTCAGTCTGTCTTCCATTTAGTAAGATGGAGAACTTCGGGAATGTAATACACTACATCACCCACTTTTGAATGTGGGGAAATCCATCGACCGGACCTTCTCTAAAGTCTTCCAACTCATGCGATCATATACGCTCCATGTCAATCTTGATCACCATGCCCCCCAACACGAGGTTGAGTGCTTAAACTTATTAAAGATTTCACGGGCTAAGAGGTCTTTGTGAGATGTTTCTCTGTGGCACAAAGGCACCTTGCTCCTCAGAAATGATGGTAGGGAGGATATGCTTTAGTCTATTAACCAGGATCTTTGCAACCAGCTTGTAAATGGTCTGACATAGACTAATGGGCCATAACTTGGATGGACAGTTGGCCCCTGCACTCTTCAGAATCAGCACAATGAGTGTCTCTTTCCAATTATCATCCATGCAGGAAGTGAGAAAGAACTCACGAAGCTACAATAACATCCTCCTTCACACCTTGAGAATTGCTTGTAGAAGGATGAGGTAATCCCATCCAATCTGGAGCTCGATTGGGCCCCATCGGTGTAAGGCCTCCCAAATTTCTTGCTCAATGTTAGCATCAAGAAGAGTTTTGACATGAGGAGGTACACGCAGTCAGAATGGTAGGCCAATCATCAAGTGTAACATCTCCTTGATCCACTTATGCGAAGAAAGTGGTGGCGAAATGTCTTGATCGAATGCTTCCATCCTCACTCATGACCGTTGATTCTATTGGTGTGATGTCTGGCGTAGTGTGGAAAAGAGAGTATTACCATATCCCTGATGAAGCCATCTGGATAAGTTTTTGGGTTCCTTGAAAAGATGCATTTACATTGATAATGAAAATGACTGATTACAAGTTATAAAAGTTGCAAAAGAAAGCAAAAACTAGCTACTAACAGTATGTTTCCTATCCTCCTCCAAAAGCACAAAAAATTGTGGAAGAATAGTGTAGTTATCTAAGCTATGCCATACAAAATCAAAGCAAGTAGCTATATCACACACAGCGGCTATATTGTTAGATCTTTGTGTGTAAGCAAAAATAACATGGTGGAAGTTCTTCAAAAAGCTTATGTCAGGAGCCTCAGGAGGTTCGCCATACCTCACTATGAAGAGAGAGCTTGAGGTGGTCCACCACCCCGATGTTATCCCCTTTAATGACTATGCCTCTGTACTCTGTCATCCAAGGCTCCATGATGTTTTGAATGTAGAGCATGGACGCTAATTCCACTGTCGTGCTGTCCCAATGTTGGAAACAATGACCCATAGCTTTGATGAAGTTTCCATTATCATCCCTTAAGACCACAGTAATACCGGCCGACCCATTAGAAAGCAAGGATCCATCCACGTTAGCCTTGATCCAACCAGGAGGGGGAGGACACCACATAGTAGGTTTGATCAGCCCATAGGGCTGGGTGATGTCCCATTGCTTCTGGAAGGGGAAGGAGGAGGCGTGGGTGATGAATTTGAGAATTGAGGCAGTAATAATTTTAGGGGTGCCATGGCTACGGCCATGCATTTTAGCATTATGGACCCTCGGACTTGGTAGATAATGGCATAGCATTTTACCATACTTGGTTGCACATTCTGAATGGCTTGAAGGAGATCGGTCAAGTTGCTGAAAATAGGAATTGAGAACCCCCATTTTGCAAGAATCTGAATTATAGCATTGGTAAGGGTGCAATGGATAGTAATATGTTCAATATCTTCCTCCTGGTTGCATCCCCAAGGGCACAAGGTGTTTTCCGCTAAGCCACGGTGAGCCAACCAGCAATTGGTTGGTATAGCATGTTGGATGAACCTCCACCAAAAATTCTTTCCCTAGGGGAAGTTTCATGCAATTGGAAATCGATGCATTATTTTTAAAGATACCTTGATAAACTATGGAGGTGATGGTGGTCCCCAACGGGTTCTTGATTAGCTTCAGTTGATCGATGTTGGTTGGTCGATTTGTATTTTGGAAATGCGATCACCATAAGGGTAAACAACTCCGCATCTTCTCCAAATTCCAGCATTTGCTGGTCGTAATTAGATTGGCAATGCTCCAATCTGCATAATTTTCCATGTTAAGGAAGGTAGGCCATTTGGCCAGTGGTAGATCAGCAATCCATGATGCATTTGTGAAGTCAATGTCCTCACCGTTGGCAATTTTCCAACGCAAATTCTGCTGCGGATTTTTTGCCCCATCGGTGATGATTTTCCAGCTCATGGAGTCACTCCTTTTTGTGTTTTGCTACCAAACATGTCTCTCATATCGTTCGAAAAGACACTTGTGTAGTAGTGTGTTTTGTTTGGTAATAAACTCCCAAATGGATCGGAGAGGTCCACCTCTCATGAATCTGCCCCAAAGCCATTTAAGGGTGTGCATATTTTTTCCCAAGCAATGTACTGAAAGCCATGTTGGTTGGGCCCCCCTTATCAAAGGAAGCACCGAGCAAGTTTCTCTATCTCATTGGTGATGCTTTTGGGTACCAAGGTGTGAGTAACTTGATACATGGAAATCTTGAGCAAAGAAGACTTGATTAGTTGGAGGCGACCCATAGATAAGTGCGAATACCCCAATGGCTTATCCTTTCTCTTGCCTTCTTGGTTAGCTGCGAAAATCTGCGGTTTAGTTTCTCATGGCCAACTTGATGCCTAAGTATTCAAGCTCTTGGACCTTCTTGAACCCCATGAGTTTGGCAATCCTGTTTGCTTTCCACCGATGAATGGCTTTGCTGAAAATGATAGCACTCTTGGTAGTGTTAATCCGTTGCCCGGTCCAGCTGCAATAATCATCTAGAACTCTGATGATGCATTTGGCATGGGTGATGGATGCTTTGGATGCGATGAGGATGTCATCGGCATAGAGCAGGTGGGATATATTAGTGCCTCCATTGGCTATCGGAACACCAATTTCAGTTTCATGCTGTTTGATGGCCATGGAGAGGAGTTCCGAGCAAAGAATAAAGAGGTATGGAGATAGTCGACAACCTTGTAGAAACCCACAATGGGCTTTTATCCAGTTTGTTCTTTGGCCATTGAGTAGTAGTGCAAAGGAGGGGAAGGAGACACATTGGATAAGCCAATTCTGAAATTTGTTTGGCATTCCCATTCTATGGAGGATAAGAGCAAGAGTTTCCCAACTCATTTTATCATAAGCTTGCTCCATGTCAATTTTGAGTGCCATGAAGCCATCTTTAGATGTAGAGTGTTGAAACTTGTTGATAATCTCTTGCAAGCGGTGGTGTGAGATCGATCTATGAGGTACAAAGGCCCCCCCTCGGAGATCATGTGTGGGAGAATGTTTTTACACACAAGGATCTTGGCTATGATCTTGTATGATGTTTGCATAAAGATTGGTCGAATTTTGATGGACAATCAGCATTGGGTAAGAGGATCACCAATGTTTCCTTCCAGAAGCCATGGTGCCCTTGTGGAAGAACTCTTTTATCCTCAATGGCGTCACGGCCAATGATTCTCCAAAGTGCTTAAAGAAAGATGCGGTGATGCCATCTATCCACGAGCAGTTGGCACCCATAGTCGGATCACCTCCCAAATTTGCTTCATTGGTGTCCATGTCCAAAGTTCCCCAACTTGAGGCGGATTCTTTTCAGCAAAACATGGCCGGTAGTGATAGGTAGAGCACTCCATTTATGCTGAAAAAAATCCATGAAGGTTTGGTGGATTAAGGTTGGATCATCAGTTCTCCATCCATATTCAAGTTTGAGTGAGCTAATTCTATTCGATCTCCTCCGAGCAGAGGCAATTGCATGAAAAAGTGGGTATTGGCATCCCCTCCTCACCCACGATTTTGGCTCTTTGTTTCCACCAAGCGAAGAGTTGAATTCAGTTCATTAGCTTTTCGGAGTTCCAGCTCTTTTTCAGTTAGCCCTATTGGAGTGCAGTCGGTTACCTGTAGTTGCATAATTTTAGCTTGGAGAGTGTCTCTTTGTTTGCTTAAGTCGTTGAGCTTATTCTTGCTCCAATAGAATAGGTTCTTCAATGTCTTGCTGCATTTTCTATCCAGATTTTTAGCTTTGGAGCCATTGTAATTGCCATGCCAATTTTTCCAAACAAGCTTCCATGCCATTGGGTAAGACAGCCAAGTGTCTTCAAATCGCAACCATCTATGTGATTTCCACTCTTCATTGGCCTGAATTTGGAGAAGGATAGGGCAATGATCCGATGCAATCCTTGGTAGGTGTTTGGTTTGAGCAAGAGGTAGGAGGTTGGAGGCAATTGAATTGATGAAGAAGCGGTCAAGGCGCACCCAGATACGGCTGCTCTTATCTTTATTGTTGGTCCATGTGAACCTTGGACCATTGAAGTTTAGTTCATGAAGGTCCCCAAGCGTCAAGAAATCCATCATCTCCTTCACCGCAGGAGAGAATTTAAATTGCTTTCCACCTTTTTTGTCACTAGCATCGTAAATGCAATTGAAATCCCCGATGATGCAAATCGTGTTGACAAGGGAGTCAAGATGTCCCATAACCCGGCAAGTGTGATAATCCTTGCTAGATGGCCACTCTCCATATGGACTTGTTAGGTAAGCGAATGTTGCCCACCATACCTTGTTCATCTTGTGTGATAGGAGAGAAGGTGATCAGTCACTTCTCCAAAGAGCAAGGATACCTCAGATTTTCCTACTGGCGGTTGGTGTAGAAAATCCGGTTATACAATATTATCAATTTCCATCCTTGTGACTTCCTCCACTTTGGTTTCTATAAGGCCTATGAAGAGAGCATGGTGCTCTCCAAGAATTTCTGAGATAATTGCGTGGCCTTCTTACGACTCCCGATTCCATATTATAACGGAAGTCATGGGTGGCCATTTCTGGTATCCCCTCTTCGATATGGAATTCACTCTTTCTTCATTCATTATTGCTTTGATGACAGCTGACTCCCTGAAAATGAGCTTTAGAGACACACTTGTCCACTCTTAGTTTTGTTGTGTTTGAAAAAGTGGTTGGCATCTTTAGTTTCCTTGGTTTGAAAGTTGTTTGTATATGAGGTGCGGATGGTTCCCCTTGCCCCTGTCATGGTGAGTTTGCAATGAGTTCACTGTCTTGATTTGTGGAGTCTTTAGAGTCTTTAGAGTGGTGCATTATCACTTCCTCTTTTGTGCATTCTATTTTATTCAGATTTGCCTTTTGAAGACTCCCCTCGATCTGATTTTACTTTAGGAGGCCTAGCCTTCCTCCTTGTGACCAATGTCCATGGTCCATAACTTATCCAACTCAATATAAGTTGTAGCATCATTAATAGCTTCCTTTCCTTTGGATTGTGGTGCCAAGAAGGTGCAAATTCTGTGGCAAAACTACTGATAGTCACAGGATTGGTTGGGTTGTTTGATAGGAAGTGTGGTGGTTGTTTACGTGTTGGTGTTGTTTGCTATAGCTATGCACATTCTGTTGAGAGAATGACATTTCTTTGCACTTTATCCATGGAGGGAATGGCTTGTTTATTGTTGATTTTACGCATACATGCAGTTTTCCTTGAGGTGCCTTGGAAGTGGTATGGTTTGAAAATGGGTTGGTGGAAGTTGTGAGTGAAAGGTTTAGTAGGAGCATGCAAGTTGGCCTTTTCTGGACATGTTTCAACTTTATGACCAACTTTGCCACAATGAAAGCAAAGTTGTGTAATCCCTTCATATTCAACTTTTTGAAAAAAATGGCCGTTGTAACCATTGATCCATATTCCAGGAGGGAGTCGCTTTGATAGGTCAATTTTGACACAAATTCTAGCATATGTGCTTTGCCCCCACTTGCTTATTTGGTTATCCATCCACAATGGTTCACCAACGAATGAAGCTATTCGAGCTAAGTTGTTGTCATCCCAATATATGAGTGGTAGCTCTGGTAGTTGTATCCATAAAGGTGTGGTCAAACCTGAAAGTGAATCAGGAGTGAAGGTGGGGGTTCATATGTCCATAGCAATGATGTTGCCGGTGATAAACCACGGTCCATTACTAAGAAGCGTCATCGGCTTCGATTGAAAAATGCATAAAAGCAATCGGCCCAACAAGAACCAACTCAAAATCCCCACTCCATTTGCACCTCGTCAATGTTGAGGAAATAGAAGGGTAGTTTTTGCCTAATAATCTTCCAACAAGGCTGCCTCCAACCTCTTAATGTTGTTGTGCATAGAATGGTTGTCAAGTGTCACTCCACTCCATCCTTGTCTTGAACTTCTTCAAATCTGAATTTTGCAAGCGGGACTACTACTGGTCGCTTCCAAGCATTATTTGTAGCTGTGCCTTGTCTCCTTATATCATTTGGCATGGTGGAAGCCCCTTGGTGTGTTAATCCTGGTGCACTTGACACTCTTTGCCCAGGTGTAGAAAATCTGGCCGGTTGGTGACCCTTGGAAAGCCGATCCTTAGAAGCTGAAGTATATGGCTGTGCAGAGGTCATCTGATGGTGGGCAGTGGATGAAGAACTCCCTCTTGCATAGGTGTATTGGTTTTGATTGCTGGCTGGCCAAATTCCATTGTGAAACTCTCTGCGGCATTTGAACAAACATGTTGTGTGCATTCTCCTGGAATCGAGATGTCAGTGCAATGGGGGTTTCCCCTTCAAAAATGGAAGGCGGCATGGTGTACTGGCGAGTTCACATCCAAGCATCTACTATCTTCCATACAGATTTATTAATAGAATGGGGGTCACAATCCGTCGGGTTTTGCCCGGGCAGAAACCACTGCTCCAATTGGGGAAGGCGCATTGACATACATTAGCGGCTAACTATCGATTGAACTGAAATTGGATTGGTTTTAGGATTAGCAAGCATTTACTTCTTTCGACATCACCATGAGTGCCGCGATGGTTGGTCGCACGTCCTTCGTGCTCTGTATGTCACGGCACGAGCAATTGGCCAATGTAATGATTGATCCGCCTTAGTCGATGGAATGGCCAGATGCCCATGATGTCCCATAATGGCGCCCGCTCATTATGAATCTCCGCGACAGCATCCATCTCCATCGCTTGGGTGGTGTTAATTGGAGTGCCGCAACCTGCCATTGTGGTGGTAGCAGCCTTGCCGTTGGAATTGGGTTCCCTTCCTGCATTGTCTAGCATCATGGACACTATTCCATTTTCCCCGATCGTGCATCTCGGCCGAGACTTATTGTTCCATTATCATTTGTAGCATCTGCGGGGATCGACATTGCACTCCTTCCTCGAGTGTGAATGCCGGTGAGTGTCCAATTCCATGCTTGTATCTTCGGTTGCTATAGAAACCGAGCCATATCCACTCCTAGAGGGAGGCCTGCTGCCTTCTCCTCCTTGCTGTCCATCTTCTCCACCTTCCTCCTTAGAGCCTTGGCTGCCATGTCTCCCCTTGAGCTCCCGACTTCCTCACTGTGACCACCACCAGACCACCTTTCATGTTGGCGGCCTCCTCCAAGGCACCACCACCTTCTTGGCTCCCTCCCTTACCACCACTCCTCCTTGAGTGAGGCGACCCTGGTCACCCCCATGAGCTTCTCTCACTAGAAAACAAGAGAGAAAGAAAAGAAGAGAAATGAAAGAGCCTCCCAAAGTTTTTGGGTTCCTTGAAAGGTGCATATTGCATTTAATAACAAAATAGCGTTACAAAACAAGAGCATAAAAGTGCGAAGCTAAAAAAGAAAAACAAGACAAGGCCGTGGCGACATGCTCACGGTCCTGCTCTAAAATACTAGAAAATGCAGTAGGAAAGGTACAAGCATCAATAGGATGCCACACAAAGTTGGACTCGATGGCGTCAGTAATCCGCCCTTCTGGTCCCTGATGTGGGAGAAGATCACACGGTGGAACTCAAGAAGCTAATATCCGGTGCCATCTGGAGAGAGGTCATAAGTCACGCTGAAGGAGATAAGTGACCACCCGTGGTTGTCGCTTCAAGATCAGCCTCATACATCCATGGCTCCGATGTGTCTAATGCAAGCATAGCCTGCGGCTCCACACGTGTGCTATCCTGTCGAAGATGAATACCCGTGACCTTGATGAGGTTGCCGGTATCATCTCATGACAACTCAATACGCCAAGCAGGAGGAGAAGGGGCACCATCAACATTGGCCTTAAGCCATCCGGGAGGAGTCCAAAAGTGTGAGGAATCGGCCGGAGGCTGGAGCTCCCATTGCTCTCGAAATGGAAATCGGAGGTGTTGGTGAATTCTCCAAGATGACAGCACCTTGGGGTTCATGAGGCGGCCGTGAGTCTTGGCATTCCCAGTTTGGTAGTAGATGACATAGCATATGCCTTTCCCCAAGATCGACCTTGGGGATCTTGTCGAATGCACGAAGAGATCGAGAACAAGTAAAAGGCATGACAAAACCCCAAGTAGAAAGAACTTGTAAGACAGCCATCATGAGTGAACATCAAATCAGAATATGCTCCAAGTCCTCCTCCTCGGTGCAACCCCAAGGGCATTGGACTTCCTCATCGCCCCTCACGAAGCAGTGAAAGTTGGCAATGCCCCTTCGGGACAGCCACCAAAGAGCTTCTCTCAGTGGATGCGAATTTATGGAGCCCCAGCGTGAGTATCTCCAGGAGGGAAGAGAGCCTCATAAGCAAGTGCTGTGAGGGACTTTCTTAGAGGGATGTGTATAAGCTATGGCTCATTCGTCTCAAGCTCAGAGTGCACCACCACCCTCTTGATCTGGTCCACCAGGTCAACACAAAAGTGTCCCGACTTGAGTCCCAAGTATGATCCCAGAAGAAGGAGCACTGAGTCTTCAGGGTAGCCATCGACAAGGTAGGTCTTTGAGAGGAACATCAAGTCGGGAGGGACATGTACCTTTTCCGTCGGTTTCCAGGATGAGAGGTAGAAGGCTCGAGCTCCAGGGATGACCCTAGACTTGGAGTCCTCATAGAACTAATCTAGTTATCATCCCCATAGCACTCCAGAGCAGCGGTGTAGAGAATGCTTGCAAGAAGTCCCAAATATCGAGCGTAGGCCCCATCCACAAAGCAGCAGAATGGAACCCAAGTCCACCAAGTCTCCTGGGTGTACAAATGGTGTCCCACTTCACATAATGGATGCTCCACTGAGTAGGGCTCTTGTCCCAAAGGAAGGACCTGCACATCTTTTCAATCTCCTGTAACACATTCATAGGCAAGGTAGTATGTGTCACCTGATAGATGGATCCGGGCAGCAAGGCTGAAGAAATGAGGGTAGCACATCCAGCCAATGAAAGGTGCCTCGAGCCCCAAGCACTGATCTTCTCCCTAGCCCTCTGAATCAACTGAGTGATCCTTCATCGACCTCGCAGCAAGACCCAAGTCCATCTCACGGACTCTCACAGACAATGGATCGAGCAATGGTTAGTCCTCCATCTTTTTAGTCGCTAAAGAGGATGGAGGTCTTCACACGATTGATGTCTGCCCCATCCAAAACGTAATCATCAAGGATGCCTTGATTTGCTTGAGCCACCAAAGCGGAGGCGATCAAATGTCATCATAAAGAAGATTGGAAATACAAGTACCTCCGGTTGCCACCACATGCCAAGGTTGGATCCCTCATGCAATGCGAGATAGGAGCTGAGCATGGATGAAGAGGTGAGAGGGACATTAAAACCACACCGAGCAGATCCACTCCTCCCACCATTGAGATGGAGTACACGGGTAAGTGACACCAAGTATCCAATTGCTGAACTTGGCCGCGAAACCCATAAGAGATAGCATTTGCTCCAGAGTTTTCCAACTCATCCTATCGTAAGCCTACTCCATGTCCACCTTGATGGCCATAAAGCCAACCTGAGAGGTGGAGTGCTGAAATTATTGAAGATCTCCAGAAGGCGGTGATGAGATATTCCACTTTGCGGGACAAAGCACTCGCTCTTCGAGATGAGATGGAGAGATGCTTCACATCACTGATCTTCAATCAGCTTATAAATGGTGACATAAGGCGATTGGTACTCTGGAAGGAGTCTCTCCGATCTTGGGTATGGAAAGTGAGAGTTTCCTTCCGAATCATCCATGTGGGAGGAACTAAAGAACTCCAGATTGCTCGTGGTCTTCACAAGTCCAAAATGTCTATAAAGGATGAAGTGATCATCCATCGAGCCATTGGATGAATGCACACAAATCCAATCGAAATAGGAGCATCAAGTGGAGAAGCATGAGTGGAACGCTCAAGGTAAAGGCCGGTGTCAAGGAGATAACCCCATTTTACTGAAGAAAGTGGTAAGGTTGCGAGAGATAATGCTATCGATAGTCTACCATCATCTGTGACACCACAATTGTTAGTGCGATGTTGAAGAAGCAATGGTGTGGAAGAGTGTGTTCCCATCACCCCGACCATCTAGCTTTTGCCCTCTTCCACCAAGTGTTGAGCCTGCTAATATGGGTTAAACAACAACCTTGGTAAACTCATCTGCTTTGTAAGTCCCTCATCGGTACATCTGTGAATCAGTGGCAATATCCTTCTCGACTTCTTCTTGAGCAAGTGGAGGTTCTTGACATGCTTCTCCAATAAGAGTGCCAGAGTCTTTCTTCCTCAAAGATGCTTTGGTACCAAAGTCCTCCTTGGACCACTTTTGCCACACAATCTTTCAAGCCATCGGGTAGGACAGCCAAGTATCCTCAAAATAGCCACCCTGCTGGTGTGAGTAAAAGAGGGGACACTAAAAGTAGGAGTGGGCAATGATGAAGCTGTGAGGTAAGTGAATACCTTGGTATCGAGGATGTTGGAAGCCAGGTTGACAGAACCGATCAAGTCTAAAGATCTTGCTCCTCCCTCCTTGTTGTTGGTCCAAGTAAACCTTGGGCTGAATTCAACTCATGCAAATCGATCTCATGAAGTCTTCCATCTCCGAATAGAGTGGAAGAAATCTCTTACCCCCTTCTTATCCTCCCATGAATGCAGGTTGAGTCACCTCAATGATGGTTGGAACTGCGGTTCCATGATCAGGATTTTTACGAAAGCATCCTCACTGGTAAGCCTTGTTGGCAGCCCAACCAGTCCATTGGGTTATCACCATCTTGACCTTGCCCAACATCTGATCACAGAGAATGTTCAGAAGGTCTTGTCATAAAATAATCATACCTCAGTTTCCCACGAGGATGTGAGAAATGCTTGCTCCCTAGCTTGTCCACTTCTAGTAAAGTGCTCAATCTTGGTCTCAACCAGGCCAATGATGCAAATGTCATGGCCACCTATGAGGTGGCGTAGGTAGTAGCCCGTTGTTTTCTTAGGGCACCCTAGTTGAGAAGAGGATGGGCACATCATCCACCTGGGGATCCGTCCCCGCCATTTGGTGGTGTGAGTGGAGCCTTCTTCCATATCTGTGAGGGTGCCTCAACTTTTCCCATTTCATGAACCTCTTGGGGAGGGTTTTAAAGCCATGGCCTTACCACTCTTGGCTGCATCTTGGAGGATCTAGGCGTGTGTATGAATGCGAGCAGGTTTGTGGGCCACCTTACCATCCCCTTCGGTGAGGCTTGGTCTTATTCTTCAGAAGCAAGACCGCCATAATCATCAGTGATGATTGGGGAAGCAACCTGGTGTGTCAAATCATGAGTAGTGATCCCCAGGTGTACTGAAGTGTCATTTTCTTCTGCTTTAGCAACTGGAGCCTTATTCTTGTCCTTGGGGAGATCCTTGGAAGGATGCTTTAGCAGCAGGAGGAGGATCTTGTGGTCTTCTTGGAAGAGGCTGGTAGTGTTAGCACTAGGACAAAGTCAATCTTGTGGCCCACCTTGCAACAAAGCATAATGGGTAAATCTTCATACTCACAGTGAAAAGAACCTGTCTCCATTAATCCAAACTCAGGTGAGTTTTGTGAAAAGATCCAACTTGATACAAACTCTTGCATATAGCTCACAAGTGGTTGGATGATCCACATGTGGTTCCAAAGAAGATGCAATCCGCAATGTTAATGTTGTCCCAATAGAGGAGAGGGATTGGGAATCTTACCCAAATAGGGAGGACAAACCATGGGGACTTGGGGTTGAAGGTGGGGACCATTTGTAGAAGATTCCCACCACAAACCATGGGCCATTCATAAAGCATCTCGGCTCCAGTCAAAAATACATAAAAAGCTGAGCAACCATCAGTGAAGCTCCCTCCACCATTTCTTCCGTCGGCATTGAGGAAAAGAAGGAGGTTCTCCCAAGATCTTCCAACTAAAGCTTTTCAAGCTTTATTTGGTTTGTCATCACACATCATCATCGATGGTGGAACTATCTTAGTGAGTCCATATCCACAGTCAAGTTTGATGAACTCCTTTCTTCAAGGGTTGTTGTGTGAAACACCGGGATGGCCATGCATATCTTGGTGATTATTCCCATTGCTTATGCTATTTAGAAGGGACATTATTGTCAAGAGGATTTGGTAGCTTGGTGGTCCTTGCGAGCCATTGAAATTCCCAAAAAAATTGATTCTTGGCATTTCCACAAATAGTTTATGCAGCGTCTTGCAAGGTGCTCCATGGATCTTGGGCCACCCCATGTTGGGTGTCCTCTATTCAGGAAGGATCATTCAGCGGTGGTCAGCCTCATCATTCCTTGATATGCATAGGATCAAAAAATCTATCTCGGCTTGCCTACTTGCCTGGCATGTCAGGCTGTCCCCGTGAAGTCCGCTTGTCGCTCTTGTCCCCTGGCTAGTCTCCTTGCCGCTTAGTGGACAAGTCCTCCGCGTCCGCCATTGCATACCCTGGCAGCGCTCAAGTCCTCGCCATGGCATGTCCTCATCGAGCCAGCGGCCTTGCCAATGCAGGCTCTTACGGTCCATGGGAGTTTGGGTTCCTTGAAAGATGCATTTGCATTGATAATGAAAAAAGGCCCGATTACAAGTTATAAAGTTACAAAAGAAAGCGCTACTGCTACATGTTTCCTATCCTCCTCAAAAGCACAAGCTGGGAAGAATAGGGTGGTTATCTAAGCTATGCCATACAAAATCAAAGCAAGTAGCTATATTTGAAGTTCTGCTATTGTTAGATCTTTTGTAAGCAAAATAACCGTGGAAGTTCTTCAAAAGCTTATGTCGGAGCCTCAGAGGCTCGCCATACCTCACTAGAGAGAGCTTGAGGTGGTCCACCACCCGATGTTATCCTTCAATGACAATGCCAGACTCTATCATCCAAGGCTCCATGATGTTTTTGAATGTAGAGCATGGCCTAATTCCTGTGCTATCCCAATGTTGGAAACAATGACCCATAGCTTTGATGAAGTTTCCATTGTCATCCCTTAAGACCACGGAATACCAACCCATTAAGCAAGGATCCATCCACGTTGCCTTGATCCAACCGGAGGGGAGGACACCACATAGTAGGTTTGATCACCCATAGGGGGTGATGTCCCATTGCTTGGAAGGGGAAGGAAGGCGTGATGGATTCGAGAATGAGGTAAATAATTTTAGGGGTGCCATGGCTACGCATTTTAGCATTACAGCCCTCGGACTTGGTAGATAGCACAATGATTTAGCCCAACAGACCATACTTGGTTGCACATTTTGAATGGCTTGAAGGAGATCGGTCAAGTTGCTGAAAATAGGAATTGGACCCCATTTTGCAAGAATCTAAATTATAGCATTGTAAGGGTGCAATGGGCATATGTTCAATATCTTCCTTGTTGCATCCCCAAGGGCATAGTGTTTTTTTCATTAAGCCACGAACCACAATTGGTTGGTATAGCATGTTGGATGAGCCTCCACCAGAAAATTCTTTCCCAGGGAAGTTTGCTTTGCAATTGGAAATCGATGCTTTTTTCAGCAAAGATACCTTGGTAAACTATGGAGGTGATGGTGGTCCCCAATGGGTTCTTGATTAGCCTGGTTGATCGATGTTGGTTGGTCCAGATTTGTATTTTGGAAATGCGATCACCATAAGGTTGCAAACAACTCTAGCTTCTCCAAATTCCAGCATTTCTGGTTGTAATTAAGTAGCAATGCTCCAATCTGAGTTTCATGTTAAGGAAGGTAGGCCATTTGGCCAGTAGTGATCGATCCATGCGCATTTGTGAAGTCAATGTCCTCACCGTTGGCAATTTTCCAACGCAAAAGCAGATTTTTTTGCCCCATCGGTGATGATTTTCCACTCATGGAGTCATTTTTTTGTGTTTTGTCGCCAAACATTCCTCCCATATCTTTCCAAAAGACACTTGTGTAGGAGTGTGTTTGGTTTGGTAAGAAACTCCCAAGCTAATCTGGATCGGAGAGGTCCATGCCACCTCTCGGCTGAATGCAGCCCAAGTCCGCCATTTTTGAAGGGTGTGCAGATTTTTTCCCAAGCAATGTAGTGTAAGCCATGTTGGTTGGGCCCCCCTTGCCAAAGGAAGCATCGAGCAAGTTTTTCTATCTCATTGGTGATGCTTTTGGGTACCAAAGTGTGAGTAACTTGATACATAGAAATGCTGAGCAAGGAAGACTTAATTAGTTGGAGACGGCCCGCCATAGACAAATGCCAATACCCCAATGGCTTATCCTTTCTCTTGCCTTCTTGGTTAGCAGAAAAAATCTGTTTTCAATTTTCTCATGGCCAACTTGATGCCTAAGTATTCAAGCTCTTGGACCTTCTTGAACCCCATGAGTTTGGCAATCTGTTGCTTTCCACGGAATGGCTTTGCTGAAAATGATAGCACTCTTGGTAGTGTTAATGCTGCCTCATTGCAATAATCATCAAGAACTCTGATGATGCATTTGGCATGGGTGATGGATGCTTTGGATGTGATGAGGATGTCGTTGACATAGAGCAGGTGGGATATATTAGTGCCTCCATTGGCTATGGGAACACCAATTTTGGTTTGCTACTATTTGATGGCCATGGAGAGGAGTTCCGAGCAAAGTATAAAGAGGTATGGAGACAGTGGACAGCCTTGTCGAAACCCACAATGGGCTTTTATCCAGTTTATTCTTTGTCCATTGAGTAGTAGTGCAAAGGAGGGGAAGGAGACACATTGGAGAAGCCAATTCTGAAATTTGTTTGGCATTCCCATTCTATGGAGGACAAGAGCAAGAGTTTCCCAACTCATTTTATCATAAGCTTGCTCCATGTCAATTTTGAGTGCCATGAAGCCATCTTTAGATGTAGAGTGTTGAAACTTGTTGATAATCTCTTGGGCCGCCAAGCAGTGGTGTGAGATCGATCTATGAGGTACAAAGGCCCCCTGCTCCTCAGAGATCATGTGTGGGAGAATATTTTTTAGCCGGCACACAAGGATCTTGGCTATGATCTTGTATGATGTTTTGCATAAGCTGTTCGGTCTGAATTTTGATGGACAATCAGCATTCTAAGATTTGGGCAAGAGGATCACCAAAGTTTCCTTCCACTGAGAAGCCATGGTGCCCTTGTGGAAGAAC
The DNA here is from genome assembly GCA_021442155.1 of Cymbidium sinense. Lineage (NCBI taxonomy): Eukaryota > Viridiplantae > Streptophyta > Magnoliopsida > Asparagales > Orchidaceae > Cymbidium > Cymbidium sinense. Next base: position 165,013,253 of record CM038214.1, read on the forward strand.
TCTTTTATAGCCTCAATGACGTCCTGGCCAATGATTCTCCAAAAGTGCTTAAAGAAAGATGCGGTGATGCCATCTATCCCTGGAGCACGGTTGGCACCCATAGTATGGATCACCTCCCAAATTTCAGCTTCGTTGGTGTCCATCTCCAAAAGTTCCCCAACTTGAGGCGGGATTCTAAAATTTTAGCAAAACATGGCCAGCCGGAGGTAGTGATAGGTAGAGCACTCCATTTATGCTGAAAAAAATCCATGAAGGTTTGGTGGATTAAGGTTGGATCATCCGTGCTCCGTCCATCTTCAAGTTTGAGTGAGCTAATTCTGTTCGATCTCCTCCGAGCAGAGGCAACTGCATGAAAAAAGTGGGTATTGGCATCCCCCTCCTCAGCCCACCTGATTTTGGCTCTTTGTTTCCACCAACAAGCGGCAAGAGTTGAATTGATTCATTTTTATGCGGTGGAGTTCTAGCTCCTTCACCCTATTGAGTGCGGTTACCAGTAGTTGCATAATTTAGCTTGGAGAGTGTCTCTTTGTTTGCTTAAGTCGAGCTTATTCTTGCTCCAATAGAATAGGTTCTTCAATGTCTTGTCTGCATTTTCTATCCGTGATTTTCAGCTTTGGAGCCATTGTAATTGCCATGCCAATTTTTCCAAACAAGCTTCCATGCCATTGGGTAAGACAACCAAGTGTCTTCAAATCAGCCTATGTGTGATTTCCACTCTTCATTGGCCTGAATTTGGAGAAAGATGGGGCAATGATCCGATGCAATCCTTGGTAGGTGTTTGGTTTGAGCAAGAGGTTGGAGGTTGGAGGCAATTGAATTGATGAAGAAGCGTCAAGGCACCTGATACGCTTAATCTTTATTGTTGGTCCATGTGAACCTTGGACCATTGAAGTTTAGTTCATGAAGGTCCCCAAGCATCAAGAAATCCATCATCTCCTTCACAGAGAGAAATTGCTTTTTCCACCTTGTCACTAGCATCATAAATGCAATTGAAATCACCCCCAATGATAGCCACAAATGTTCGCAAGGGAGATAACCCCCCCAGTGTGATAATCCTTGCTAGCATAGCAGATGGCCACTCCATATGGACTTGTTAGTAACTAATGTTGCCCACCATACATTGTTCATCTTGTGTGATAGAGAGAAGGTGATTAAGTCACTTCTCCAAAGAGCAAGGATACCTCCAGATTTTCTGGCGGTTGGTGTAGAAAATCCTTGCAATATTATCAATTTCCTTCCTTGTGACTTCCTCCACTTTGGTTTCTATAAGGCTCAAGAGCATGGTGCTCTCAAGAATTTGCCTAAGATAATTGCCGTGGCCTTCTTACGGACTCCACAATTCCATATTATAAGTCGAAGTCATGGAGGTCTCCCCTTCGTCGATATGGAATTCACTCTTTCTTCATTTGGTATTTCTTTGATCGGCTGTCCCCAAAATGAGCTTTAGAGACACGGCCTTGTCCACTCTTAGTTGTGTTTGAAAAAAGCATCTTTGGTTTCTGAAAAAGTTGTTTGTATATGAGGTGTGGATGGTTCCCTTGCCTCATGGTGAGTTTGCAAATGAGTTCTGTCTTGATTTGTGGAGTCTTTAGAGTCTTTAGAGTGGTTATCACTTCCTCCTTTGTGCATTTCTATTTTGTTGATTTTGCCTTTTGAAGACTCCCTCTGATCTGATTTTCTGCTTTAGAGGCCTAGCCTTCCTCCTTGTGACCAATGTCCATGGTCCATATGACTTATCCAACTCAATATGAGTAGCATCATTAATAGCTTCCTTTCCTTTGGATTGTGGTGCCAAGAAGGTGCAGAATTCTACGGGTCAAAAAACCGCAGATCCCGGATTGGTTGGGTTGTTTGATAGGAAGTGTGGTGGTTGTTGTTTCTGTGTTGGTGTTGTTTCTGTAGATATGCATGTCGCACTTTTCAAGAGGGAATGACATTTTCGCACTTTATCCATGGAGGGAATGGCTTGTTTTGTTGTTGAACTCGCATACATGCAGTTTTTTTGCTCTTGAGGTGCCTTGGAAGTGGTATGGTTTGAAAATGGGTTGGTGGAGAAGTTGTGAGGGCTGAAAGGTTTAGTAGGAGCATGCAAGTTGGCCTTTTCTGGACATGTTTCAACTTTATGACCAACTTTGCCACAATGAAAGCAAAGTTGTGTAATCCCTTCATATTCAACTTTTTGGAAAAAATGGCCATTGTAACCATTGATCCATATTCCGTGAGGGAGTCTTTGATAGGTCAATTTTGACACAAATTCTAGCATATGTGCTTTTCCCCCACTTGCTTGTTTAGTTATCCATCCACAATGGTTCACCAACGAATGAAGCTATTCAAGCTAAGTTATTGTCATCCCAATATATGAGTGGTACTAGTAGTCACATCCATAAAGGTGTGGTCAAACCTGAATCAGAGTGAAGGTGGGGTCCATCTGTCCATAGAATGATGTTGCCTGATAAACCACGGTCCATTACTAAGGCATCGCTTCACATTGAAAATGCATAAAAAGCAATCCGCCAACAAGAACCAACTCAAAATCCCCACGACTCCATTTGCCTCAAGTCAATGTTGAGGAAATAGAAGGGTAGTTTTTGCCTAATAATCTTCCAACAAGAGCTCCTCCAACCTCTTAATGTTGTTTGCATAGAATGGTTGTCAAGTGTCACTCCCACTCCATCCTTGTCTTGAACTTCTTCAAATCTGAATTTGTGCGGATACTACTGGTCGCTCATTTTGTGTCTCCTTATATCATTTGGCATGGTGGTAGCCCCTTGGTTTGTTATCCCGGTGCACTTGACCTTTGCCAAGTGCAAAAAATCTGGTTGGTGACCCTTGGAAACCGATCCTTAGAAGAAGTATATGGTCTGAGGTCATATGATGGGCGATGAAGAAACTCCCTCTTGCATAAGTGTATTGGTTTTGATTCTGGGGCCAAATTCCATTGTGAAAGTCTGCGGCATTTGACAAACATGTTGTGTGCATTCTCCGAATTGAGATGTCGGCAATCTGGTTTCGCCTTCCAAAAAAATTTGGAAGGATGGCATGTGTACCTAACATTCATCCAAGCATCTACTAGAGCCACACACACAACCAAAGGAAATTATCGAGGCCACATTGCCCAAAGCATCGACACCAGACTCTTAGGGAGATCACATTGTACATACCGCAATTGCTACATGTCGATAAACTGGTTGGTAATTTAGTAGAATGCAGGCCCATGGTGCACTTCAATTAGGCCATCCTGCTCCAATGATTCTTTGATGGCCGCCACGCTGCCATGCGCGTTGGTTGTGTGTGAATTAAGGCGCCAATTGAGTGGTCAAGTCACCCATGGTTTCTAGAGATCGATCGCTCTCCATGATCACTGCAATAATCCTCCATATCCATGCGCGCCTCTATTGTCTCATCGCCATATTGGTGTGAAGCACTAACATGTTCATTGAATCCAATTCCATTGCTTGGTTTTCCACTTGGGTTCTTTCTGTGCAATGCACTAATCCACGCCATGGTTCCATTGGTTCTGAATTCTACATCCTTACCATCATCATTGGAAATCGTTTTTGGAGCCTATTGTCGCCTTGTCCATCGTGCTGTGAGCTGAACTCCTCCTTCCTTGCCGAATGGAGTCTAGCTCCATGTTGCCGTCAAGGTCAGAAATTGATCCAGATCTATGAGGCCACTCTCCTCCTCGCCCATCTTCTCCACCTTCCTCCTTAGAACCTTACTATGTCTCCCTTGAGCTCCCTGGTCACTTCCCTCACGGCCAACCACCAAAAGACTTTCATGTTGGCCTCACCTCCTCCAAGGCACCACCACTTGTGCCCTCCCTTGCTTCCACCACCTCCTCCTTGAGTGAGGCTGGTCACTCCCCATACCGTGAGCTTCTCTCACTAGAAAATAAGAGAGAGAGAGAGAAGAAAGAAGAGAAATGAAAGAGCCTCAAGTTTTGGGTTCCTTGAAAAGATGCATTTGCATTGATAATGAAAAACTGACATAAAGTTATAAAGTTGCAAAAGAAAGCAAAATTAGCTACTAACAAAGACAGTTTCCTATCCTCCTCCAAAAGCACAAAATGGAGGAATAGTGTGGTTATCAGCTATGCCAAACAAAATCAAAGTAGTAGAACATTCGCACAAAAAATCAGCTATTGTAGATCTTTGTGTGTAAGTAAAATAACATGGTGGAAGTTCTTCAAAGCGAGCTCTGAGAGGAGCTGCCATATCTCATGTGAAGAGAGAGCTTGAGGTGGTCCACCACCCCATGTTGTCTCCTTCAATGACAATGCCTTTGTACTCATCCATCCAAGGCTCAATGATGTGAGGTGTAGAGCTACTAATTCCACGAAGTGTTGTCCCAATGTTGGAAGCAATGACCCATGGCTTTGATGAAGTATTCTCATCCCGTAAGATCACAATAACACCATCCATTAGAAAGCAAGGAGCCATCCATATGCCTTGATCCAACTAGAGGGGAGGACACCACATGTAAGTTTGATCAGCCCATAGGTCTGATGTCCCATTGCTTCGGAAGGAAAAGAGGTAGAATGTGTGATGGAGCTAAGAATGGAAGCAGAATAATCTTAGGTACCATGTTTGGCGTGAGTCTTACCTCCAAACGGTAAACAGCACAATACATTCTAGCCTAACATAAGTTGTCACCAGCATCTGGCTTGGAGAAATCAGAAGTTGCTGAAAATGGGATCCCCATTTATCCAAATTGGATTATGTTGTGTGATGGAACATGACAAATGTGTTCAATCTTTGCACCCCCATGGGCAAAGGGTGGTGTCCAAACCACGGGCAAGCCATGTTAGTTGGCAAAGAGTCTTGATGAGCCGCCACCAAAACAACTTCTGGGACTTTCAAATTCTGATGTTGTATGGCCAATCAAATTTCCAGCAAAACAGATTTTGTATAATATGGAAGTGAGAGTTGTCCCCATGGGTGCCTTGATGAGCTCTGGGATATTGTTTTGGTGTCCTCCACATTGGGAATGCTGGAGATGAGTTCAAGAAGGTCCAGACCAAATATGGTATGCATTTTCATTCCATCTTCTATTTTCAGCAATTAGGTTTTCTACCTTCCAATCCTCCATGCACCCATGTTGAGATAGGTAGGCCATTTGGAAAGAGGAAGGTCTGTAAGTAGAGTTTAGGAAGTCCACCTCTTTACCATTGCTAATCTTCCATTTCTTGTCAGAGCACCATCCCTGGATAATTTTCCAGCAATTGAGTCCCCCGCTTGGGTTCCCTAAGCCATGGGTTCAACTTCTCAATTAGGCATTTGTGGAGCAATATCAGGTTTAGAGAGGAATTCCCAAGCCATTCTAGCCCTATTCCATTTTCGCCATGTGTGCCAAGGCCACCTTTGTTGGTAGGCATGCAGATTTTGTCCCAAGGAACATAGTGTATTGAATGCTGGTTGTTATTTCCTTGCCAAAGGAAGTTCCTAGCAAGCTTCTCAATCTCTTTGGTGATTCCCTTGGGGATTTCGGAGTGGGTTGTTTGGTACATAGAGATGCAAAGTAAGGATGTCCCAGATAAGTGTAAGATGACCATTGAAAGGTGTCTAACACCCCATGAACTGAGTTTGCCTCTTGCCTTTTGTAGTAGCTACTGAATGTCCACTTTGTTTAATTTTCTCATGGCAAGTTTAATGCTTAAGTAATCAAGCTCCTCAACTCATTTGAATCTAGTGAGCCTAGTGATTCGGTTGGCCTTCCATCTGTGTATGGCCTTGCTGAAAACAATAACAGTTTTGGTGGAATTGATACGCTGCCCCATCCACTTGCAATAGTTGTCAAGAATTTGGGTGACACCCTTTGCATGGGCAATGGAAGCTTTAGTGGTGAATAAAATGTCATCTGCATAAAGAAGGTGTGATATGTGTTCCCCTGCTAGATAGTACACCAAATTCAGCCCCATGTTGCTTTATAGCTAAGGAAAGGCTCGAGCAAAGGATAAAGAGGGAGATAATGGGCACCCTTGTCGAAAACCACAACTAGCTTGTATCCATTCAGTTCTTTGCCCATTTAACAAGAGGGAGAAGGAAGGCGAGGAAATGCACTGGAGAATCCAATGAACTTCATGGGTAACCCAAATTGTTGTAGGATTATAGGTTTTCCACTCATTTTATCATATGCTTGCTCCATGTTGATTTTAATTGCCATGAATCCCTCCTTAGAGGTGGAGTGTTGGAATTTGTTAATAATTTCTTGGGTCGCCAAGCGGGAGATAGATCTAGTAGGCACAACCACCTGTTCTTCTAAATGATATTTGGTAGAATATTTTCAAACATAAAGAATTTTGCTATGACTTTGTAGGGTTCGCTTTATGGGTTTGTATTTTGAAGGACAATCAGCATTGGAGGACTTGGGCAAGAGAATTACCAAGGTTTCCTTCCATTGAGAAATCATGGTTCCACTATCAAAAAATTCCTTGACAGCCGCCACAACATCTTGGCCAATGATCCTCCAAAAGTGCTTGTAGAAGGATGTGGTGATACCATCAATCCCAGGGGCATGATTAAGAGAGTTTTTGGGTTCCTTGAAAAGTTGCATTTGCATTAATAATGAAAATACTGATTACAATTTATAAAAGTTGCAAAAGAAAGCAAAAACTAGCTACTAACAGGATGTTTCCTATCCTCCTCCAAAAGCACAAAAAACTGCAGAGGAATAGTGTGGTTATCTGAGCTATGCCAAACAAAATCAAAAGTAGTAGCAACATTCACACAAAAATCAGCTAAGCTATTGTTAGATCTTTGTGTGTAAGTAAAAATGACCTGGTGGAAGTTTTTCAGAAAGCTAATGTCTGGAGCGTGAGGGAGTTGGTTCTGCCATATCTCATTGTGAAGAGAGAGCTTGAGGTGGTCCACCACCCCTATGTTGTCTCCTTCAATGACAATGCCTTTGTACTCTATCATCCAAGGCTCAATGATGTGTTGGGTGTAGAGCATGGCCGCTAATTCCACAGTAGTGCTGTCCCAATGTTGGAAGCAATGACCCATGGCTTTGATGAAGTTGCCATTCTCATCCCTAAGACCACCAACACCACCACCATTAGAAAGCAAGGAGCCATCCACATTTGCCTTGATCCAACCAGGAGGGGGAGGACACCACAATGTAGGTTTGATCAGCCCATAGGGCTGGGTGATGTCCCATTGCTTCTGGAAAGGAAAAGAGGTAGAATGTGTGATGGAGCTAAGAATGGAAGCAGCAATAATCCTCGGTGTACCATAGCTTTGGCCGTGAGTCTTGGCTGTACGGGTTCTCCAAACCTGGTAAACAATAGCACAATACATTCTAGCCCAACACAAGTTGTCATGCAGACTGAGGGCTTGGAGTAACTCAAGTTGAAAAGGGATTGAACACCATTTAGCCAAATTGGATTATGTTGTGTGATGGAACATTGGACAGCAATGTGTTCGAGTTTCTTCCGATTACACCCCATGGGCAAAGGGTGGTGTCGCTTAAACCCGACGCAAGCCAAGTGTTAGTTGGGAAAGAGTCTTTGATGAGCCACCAAAACAACTTTTCCCTAGTGGGAGTTTCAAATCGCATGTTGTATGGCCAATCTGAAATTTCAGCAAAATAGATTTTGTATAATATGGAAGTGAGAGTTGTCCCCATGGGTGCCTTGATGAGCTCTGGGATGTCATTTTGGTGCTCCTCCACAGTGGGAATGCTGGAGATGAGTTCGAACCTGACCAAATATGGTATGAAGATTTTCATGATTCCATCTTCTATTTTCAGCAATCGTTTTCTACCTTCCATTCCTCCATGCACTCCATGTTGAGATAGGTAGGCCATTTGGAAAGAGGAAGGTCTAAAATCCAAGTAGAGTTTAGGAAGTCCACCTCTTTACCATTGCTAATCTTCCATTTCAGATTCAGGTGAGCACCATCCCGGATAATTTTCCAGAATTGAGTCCTGCTTTGGGTTCCCTTAGCCATGGGTTCAGCCCATACTTCTCAATAAGGCATTTGTGGAGCAGCATATTCGGTTTAGAGAGGAATTCCCAAGCCATTCTAGCCCTTAGTGGGCCATTCCAGCTTTCGGCCATGTGTAAGCCAAGGCCACCTTTGTTGGTAGGCATGCAGATTTTGTCCCAAGGAACATCATAGTTGAATGTGGTTGTTATTTCCTTGCCAAAGGAAGTTCCTAGCAATCTCTCAATCTCTTTGGTGATTCCCTTGGGGATTTCGGTGTGGTTGTTTGGTACATAGAGATGCAAAGTAAGGATGTCCATAAGTGTAAGACACCATTGAAAGGTGTCTAACACCCCATGAATTGATTTTGCCTCTTGCCTTTTGTAGTAGCCGAAAGTCCACTTTGTTTAATTTTCTCATGGCAAGTTTAATGCCTAAGTAATCAAGCTCCTCAACTCGTCTGAATCCAGGAGCCTAGTGATTTGGTTGGCCTTCCATCTGTGTATGGCCTTGCTGAAAATAATGACAGTTTTGGTGGAATTGATACGCTGCCCCGTCCACTTGCAATAGTTGTCCAGAATTTGGGTGACACCCTTTGCATGGGCAATGGAAGCTTTAGTGGTGAATAAAATGTCATCTGCATAAAGAAGGTGTGATATGTGTTCTCAATGATAGGCACACCAAATTCAGCCCCATGTTGCTTTATAGCTAAGGAAAGCGCTAGCAAAGGATAAAGAGGTAGGAGATAACGGGCACCCTTGTCTAAAACCACAACTAGCTTGTATCCATTCAGTTCTTTGCCCATTTAACAAGAGGGAGAAGGAAGGAGGAAATGCCGGAGAATCCAATTTTGAAACTTCATGGGTAACCCAAATTGTTGTAGGATTATAGTTAAGGTTTCCCAGCTCATTTTATCATATGCTTGCTCCATGTCGATTTTAATTGCCATGAATCCCTCCTTAGAGGTGGAGTGTTGGAATTTGTTAATAATTTCTTGGGCCGCCAAGCAGTGGTGGGAGATAGATCTAGTAGGCACAAAGGCACCCTGTTCTTCAGAAATGATATTTGGTAGAATATTTTTCAGCCGACACACAAGGATTTTTGCTATGACTTTGTAGGCGGATCTGTATAGGCTTATGGGTCTGTATTTTGAAGGACAATCATCATTGGAGGACTTGGGCAAGAGAATTACCAAGGTTTCCTTCCATTGAGGAATCAAGGTTCCACTATCAAAAAATTCCTTGACAATCGCCACAACATCTTGGCCAATGATCCTCCAAAAGTGCTTGTAGAAGGATGTGGTGATACCATCAATCCTGCACGATTAGTACCCATCGATTTGATCGCCCCACCTTTCAAAGCCTCATTGATATCTATTTCCAAATAATCACAGACCTGAGATGGGATGGTGTTGATTTCAGCAAACGAAGGCCAATTGTTAGTAGTAATGGGATGTGCACTCCACTTCCACTGGAAAAAGCTCATAAAAGCTTGGAGTATGAGGATCGGGTCTTCCGTTAGTTGGCCATCATCAAGTTTGAGGGTGTTGATTCTATTTGACCTCTTTCTAGCAGTTGCAATAGTGTGAAAGTAATGTGTGTTGGCATCCCCCTCTTCAGCCCACCTGACTTTAGCTCTTTGCCACCACCAACAAGATAAACGGGCCAGGGTAGAGTTCAGCTCATTTGCCTTGAGTTGGAGGTCTCTTTCTTGCTGTTCTGTCATCCCCTATGGAGAGCAATCAGCCACCTGTAGTTGCAGAATTTCCTCCTGTAGGGAGTCCCTTTGCTTACTCAAATCTTTGAGCTTGTTTTTGCTCCAGTGGAATAGGTTCCTTAGTGTACGGCTGCATTTTCTATCTAAGTTTTCAACCCTGGAACCTTCATAGTTACCTTGCCAACATTTCCACACTAGTTTCCAAGCCATAGGATATGAGAGCCAAGTGTCTTCGAATTTCAGCCACCGTTGAGATTTCCACATCTCCTTAGAGTTGATTTGTAGAACAATAGGGCAATGATCGAATGCAATCCTTGAAAGGTGTTTAGTTTGTGCAAATGGGAGTAGGTTGGATGCAATGGAGTTGATGAGGAAGCGATCAAGGCGCACCCATATTCGACTATTTTTATCTTTGTTGTTGGTCCATGTGAATCTTGGACCGGTAAAATTCAGCTCATGTAAGTCCCCATTGGTGAGGAATTCCATCATCTCATTTGATGCCGGTGAGCTTTTGAAAGGCTTCCCCCCTTTTTTGTCTTTGGCCTCATAAATATAGTTAAATCTCCCCAACAATGGATGGCGCTATTTAGCAAAGGAGTTAAGGTGTCCCAAAGTCTTCGCCGAATGTGGTAGTCTTTGTTAGCATAACAGATGGTCACCCTCCATATAGCTTTATCTCAGTGTATGTCTCCCACAATGCATTGTTCATTTTATGAGAGGAGAGAAAGTAATTAAGTCATTTCTCCAAAGAGCAAGGATGCCTCATTTTCCTAGTAGGTTGTTGTAAAAACCCGCCATGCCCACTATTTGATCAATCTCCCTTCTAGTGATGTCCGTCACTTTAGTTTCTATAAGGCCAATGAAAAGAACATGATGCTCTACAAGAATTTGCTAGAGAAAGTGGCCCGTGGCCTTTTTTCGGACCCCTCGGCAATTCCACATTATGATGGAAGTCATGGGTAGACATCATGGGAGGAGTTCCCCCCAATGTCAATATGGAATTCACTTTTCTTGTGTTTTCGAGGAGTTGCTTTTATGGGGCCCAATTGACCCAATTCTCTATTGAAGTGTGCCGATATCCGACTTCAATTTTATGCTTTTTGAACAAATTCAGTCTTCATGTGTTTCTTTAACTACTGGAAGGAATGTGTAGAGTTGTTGGAGGTGGCCTTCCCTTTGTCCATGTTTCTTTGTTGTTATCATTGCCATGTTATCCTCCCTTCTAGCCTTCAAGATTTGGGTGTCGATTCTATTTTCTTTAGATTTTCTGCTCTCACAGATTTGCTATTGGTGATTCCCTTGTTGTGGTTATTTTTGGTTTGAGGGTCTTGGCTTCCTCTTGGATACTAAGGTCCATGGCCCATAGGTCCCTCAGCTTCTTCATTGGCTATTGGCATTGCGATCATTTTTCCTTGTTATTAGTCGCTGGCGCAGATTTCAGAGGTGTGGCCGAATGGTTTGAAAATTCTCAGATGATGCTTTGAATGGTCTGGAGCTACCCCGAGTTGTGGGATTTGCTAAAGTACTGAAAATCTGCTGCACTTTATCAGGTGGTTGGGTGGTTTGCTGAAGGGAGTTGGTTGGGTGGTTTGAGTTAGGAGGAGAGAGGAGTGTTCTTCATGTTGCTAGTCACATTGTGAGTTGAGTGAGTCTTGTCGACACACATCAATTTTGTGGACCAACCTTCCCGCATTTGAAACAAAGTTGTGCAATGCCTTCATACTCCACTTTTTGAAAGAAGCGGCCATTAACTCCATTGATCCAGATTCCAGGTGGGAGACTATTTGAGAGGTCCACTTTGACACATACCCGAGCATAAAGACTTTGTCCCCATTTGCTTGTTTGATTATCCATCCACATAGGCTCACCAACATAGGAAGCTATTCTGGCCAAGTTGTTACTATCCCAATAGATGAGTGGTAGGCTAGGTAATCTCATCCAAATAGGAGAAGTGAAGTCATGCAATGAGTCCGGAGAGAAAGTTGGGCTCCATTTGTCCATAGCTATGACATTTCTGGCAATGAACTAGAGTCCATTTTGGAGCACAGCATCCCGAGCCTCAATTGAGTGGAAGATGCATAGGAAGTAATCAGCCGCAACTAAAATTAAGTTGAAATCTCCCCATTTACTCCATTTTCATTTGAGGTCATTGTTTAAAAAAATAAAATGGGTTTTTTGCCAAGGAGCTTTCCAACTAGGCCGTTTCAAGCTTTTGGATATTAGATTGCATGGAGCTAGCATCAATTGTAACTCCCACACCTTCATTGTCTTTATTGTCATCAATTTTTTGACAACCTACGCTTCCAAGGGTTGTTTGGTGTGTCATTTTACTTGTGTTAGATTGCCTTGCGGTGGTTTCCTGAGGATGGGAGGTGGGTATTCTGAGTGTCCCCTGTCTGCTGGACTCACCCCTGAGCAAATGATTTTCATTTTCCTTTGCGGCCATCTCTGAGGCATTTCTACAAACGGCTTGTGTGCATCTCTCTGGATTCATGCAATTAGTGATATGGGTGTCAGTTTCGGCCCCTTCCAGGAAATGTGGAAGGCTGGCATGGTGTACCTGTTTGTAATTCACATCCATGCAGTTGCTATCTACCAAGGTGCCAGCCATCTCAAATCCGCAGGAGATGCCTTGCCCAAATGCCCGAGAGCCACTCGCTCCATTGAAGGGAGAATGTTTGGACATACCAGTGATTGTAGCCAGGCTCTCGATCGATCCTGGAATGGGCTTGAATTCATCATTTCGATTCAATTTGCCTTGGCCAATCGTCTCGGCGCACCCCATTGCTGCAATGCTCTCCGATCAGCCTCCGTCGTGGCGTTGAATGGAAGGAGGTGCTCGAGTGAGGCCGAGAACACCCACACCCACAATTCCACTCGATTGCATTGTACTGCATTGAGTCCATCTCCATAGCCACCTTAGCAAAAATGGCTTCCGCTAAGATGCCACAATGTCCATAATGACGCCGTACTGCCTAACCTCTGCTCACACCCGTTGAATTCTTTCGCATTGTCCAAGCATCATGGACACTGCTCCATTATCGCCACTGATCGTATCTCGACCGAACAGTTCTGCTCCATTGTCATCAGAGCCCAGAGGGCATCTACCTTGCACTCCTTCCTCCCTCGTGAGTCTGCATGAGGGTCCGCCCATGCTTGCATCTTTAGTTGCAGTAGAAACCGAGCCACATCCACTTTGAGAGGGAGGTCTGCTGCACTCTCCTCCTTGCTGTCCATCTTCTCCACCTTCCTCCTCAGAAGAACCATGGCTGCCATGTCTCCCCTTGGAGCTCCCAAGTCGGCTTCCCCTGCTGGCGAACCACCACCAAAGACCTCCCTTCATGTTGCCCCTCACCTCCAAGGCACCACCACCTGTGCTGCCTCCTTGCTTCCACCACCCCACACCTGAGTGAGTTGGTCACTCAGATACCCGTGAGCTTCTCATTAGAAAACAAGGGAGTTTTGGGTTCCTTGAAAAGATGCATTTGCATTGATAATAAAAAGCTGATTACAATGTAGAAAAAAGTGCTAAAGAAAGCAAAAAACTAGCTACTAATAACATATTTCCTATCCTCCTCCAAAAGAGCAAAAAACTGTGGAGGAATAGTGTGATTATCTAGACTATGCCATACAAAATCAAAGCTAGTAGCTATATCTGCACAAAAGTTTGCAAGAGTGTTGTTAGATCTATTTGTGTATACAAAAATAACCTGGTGGAAGTTCTTCAGAAAGCTGATGTCAGGAGCATCTAGAAGTCGGTTCTGCCATATTTCATTGTTAAGAGAAAGTTTGAGGTGATCCACCACACCTTTATTATCTCCTTCAATGATAATGCCCTTGTATTCACCATCCACGGTTCAATAATTTTGCTAGTGTAGAGCATAGCCGCCAGTTCAACTGTGTCCCAATGCTGAAAACAATGACCCATGGCTTTGAGGAAGTTGCCATTTTCATCCCTTAGCACCACTCAAATCGCCACCCCATTGGGAAGGAGGGAGCCATCCACATTAGCCTTGATCCAGGGGAGGGGAGGACACCACAAATTTAGTTTGATCACCCCATGGGTTGGGTGATGTCCCATTGCCGGAAGGATAAGAGGAAGAATGTGTGATAGAGCTAGAATCGGCAAAGAATAGTCTTCGGGGTACCATGGCTACGATCGTGAGTCTTGGCAGTGCGACTTCTCCACACCTGGTACATAATTGCACAATACATTCTAGCCCAACATAAGTTATCATTGCATACCTTAATGAGGGCCTAGAGTAAGTCTTGTAGGTTATTGAAAATTGGGATTGAGCAGCCCCAATTTGCCAAAGTCTGGATTATGTTTCTTGTAACGAACATTGACAGCAATATGTTCAAGATTCTCTTCCTGACATTACCCCCAAGGGCAAAGGGTGTTATCAGTTAATCCCCGACGAGCAAGCCAAGCATTAGTTGGCAAGGAATCCTTGATGAGCCGCCACCAAAACAACTTTTCCCTAGGAGGAAGTTTCAAATTCTGCAACTTGTATGGCCAATCTGAAATTTCAGCAAAGCAGATTTTGTATAATATGGAAGTGAGAGTTGTCCCCATGGGTGCCTTGATGAGCTCTGGGATGTCATTTTGGTGCTCCTCCACAAAGGGAATGTTGGAGATGAGTTCAGCAAGTTCTGGACCAAAAAGGATGTGCAGATTTTCTTTTCCAGCTTCTATTTTCAGCAATCAGCTCTTCCACCTTCCATTCCTCCATGCACTCCATGTTGAGAAATGGCCATTTGGAAGGAGGTGGATATCCAAGTGGAGTTTAGAAGTCCACCTCTTTGCCATTAAATTCTCCATTTTAAATTCGGTTCGGTGGAAGCACCATCTAATAATTTTCCAGCAATTGGAGTCTCCCTTGGGTTCCCTATGCCATGGGTCCAACCCATACCTCATCAAGCACTTGTGGAGCAGCTTGGTGGGTTTAGAGAGGAATTCCCAAGCCATTCTTCTAAGGGTCCATTCCAGCTTTTGGCCATGTGTAGGCCAAGGCCTCCCCTTTGTTGGTTGGCATGCAGATTTTATCCCAAGAAACATGTGTATGCAATGATGGTTGTTATTCCTTGCCAAAGGAAGTTCCTAGCAAGCTTTCAATCCCTTTGTAATTCCCTTGGGAATTTCTGTGGGTTGTTTGGTACAGAGATGCACAGGATGTCCTTATGAGTGTAAGTCCACCATTGAAGGTGTCTAACCCCCAAGAGCTAATTTTGTCTCTATCCTTTGTAGAGTTGCTGAAAATTTGCTATTTTAATTTTCTCATGGCAAGTTGAATGCCCAAGTACTCAAGCTCCTCCACTCTTCAAGGTGAGGTGATTCTGTTGGCCTTCCATGTATGTGTTTCTTGAAAAATATGACGGTTTTGGTTGGATTGATACGCCTCCTCATTGCAATTTTTTAGAATATGGAGGACACCTTTGCATGAGCCATGGAAGCTTTGGTGGTGAATAAAATGTCATCTCGATAGAGAAGGTGTGATATGCATCCATAATAGGCACACCAAATTTAGCATGTTGTTGATGGCTAAAGAGAGCGCTGAGCAAAGGATAAAAAAGATAGGAGATAATCACCCTTGTCGAAGGCCACCGCTTGTATCCATGTTCTGCCCATTTAACAAGAGGGAGAAGGAAGGCGAGGAAATAATGAGGAGCCAATTCCAAAACTTCATGGTAACCAAACCTCTCAGGATAATGGCTAAGGTTTCAACTCATTTTATCATATGCTTGTTCCATGTCAATTTTAATGCCATAAAACCTTCCTTTGAGGTGGAGTGTTGGAATTTAATGATTTTGGGCCGCCAAGCTGGTGGGAGATAGATCGAAGGCACAAATGCACCGCTCTTGTGAGATGAGATTAGAATGTTTTTCACCAAAGGATCTTTTGCTATGACTTTGTAAGAAGTTCTACAAAGGCTTATGGGTCTATATTTTGCGGACAATCAGATTGAGGACTTGGTAGAAGAATAACCAAGGTTTCCTTCCATTGAGGAATCATAGTGCCACAAAAAAAAAACTCTTGATAGCACCACAACATCTTGGCCAATAATCCTCCAAAAGTGTTTGTAAAAGGATGTTGTGATGCCATCAATACCAGGTGCACGATTAGCTCCCATCGATTTGACTGCCTCCCATATTTCAACCTCATTAGTATCCTAATCCAAAAGATCACAGACCTGGGAGTATGGTCGCAAGGCTGAAACTTAAGGGAATTGACGGAAGGGCACCACCAGGAGTGGAGCCTGCGGCATAATTTGACTCAACACGGGGAAACTTACCAAGTCCATACATAGTAATGATTGTGATTGAGAGCTCTTTATTGATTCTATGGGTGGTGGTGCATGGTCATTCTTAGTTGGTGGAGCGATTTGTCTGGTTAATTTCATTAACAAATGAGACCTCAACCTGCTAACTAGCTATGGAGAGTTCAGCCTCCATGACCAGCTTCTTAGAGGGACTATGGTCGTTTAGGCCATGGAAGTTTGAGGCACAATGGAGGATGCCCTTAGATGGTCGCACACGCTACATTGATGTATTGAATGAGTATATAGCCTTGGCCGAATGACCCAGGTAATCTTTCAAAATTTCATCATGAAGGGGATAGATCATTGCAATTATTAGTCCTCGACGAGGAATTGCTAGTAAGCATGAGTCATTAGCTCAAGTTGACTACATCCCTGCCCTTTGTACACACCATCCGTCACTCCTACCGATTGAATGGTCCAGTGAAGTGTTCAGATCACTGTGATGTGGGCAGTCTGCCGCCCGCGACTCGATGAGAAGTCCATTGAACCTTATCTATTTAGAGGAAGGAGAAGCCATAACAAGGTTTTCGTAGATGAATCTATGAAAGGATCATTGCCGAGATCAAAACACATCGGCATTGAGAACTCACAAAGCGTGGTTACCGCCAGAGATATCAGTCTGCCCTCCGTGAGGGGCCGGGCACGGCCGGATGGATGAAAGACAAATGAGACGCCAAGGGAAAATTGAAAGGCACGGGCCCCGCATCGGGCTCGGAGGTGTGGGGTGCCATCATGCTCCATGCGGATGGACATGACTCTTGGTAATGGATATCTTGGTTCTCGCATCGATGAAGAGCGCATCAAAATGTGATATGTGGTACGAATTGTAGAATCTCGTGAACCATCGAGTCTTTGAACTCAAGTTGTGCCTGAGGGCAACCAGCTGAGGGCACATCCGCCTGGGCATCAAGCGTCACATCGCTTCATGCTAACTTTGTCCCCCCGATGGGTGCATGTCGGCACGATGCGCAGTGGTGGTCTTCGTGCCCTTCTGCTAAGAGTCGATGCTATCGCGGCAACGAGGGTGGGTGAAAGCTAGCATCTCAGGTTGTCTCGCGGGTGAGCAGAGAGAACCAGCGATCCGACCCACATGCGCACATGTGACAGCTTGGAATGCGATCTCAGGATGGGTGAGGCCACTCGTCGAGTTTAAGCATATCAATAAGCGAAGGAGAAGAAACTTATGAGAATTCCCCTATTAGTTTTATTATTAGTTTTAGTTATTAGTTAGTTTTATTAGTTTAGCTATTAGTTTAGCTAGTTATTAGTTATAGTTATTATTTTCTTAGATTTTAGTTATTAGGCTTAATTAGTTATTATTTAATTATTTAGTTTATGAGGTTCTTTATTAGTTATTCGGAGTTTATTAGTTATTAGTAACAGCTTGAATTGTAGTCTGGAGAAGTGTCCTCAGCGACGGACCGGGCCCAAGTCCCCTGGAAAGGGCCGGAGGGTGAGAGTTCATCCCGAACCCGACGCAACACAGAGGCAGTCGGGTTGTTTGGGAATGCAGCCCTAATTGGGTGATAAATTTTGTCCACAGCTAAATATAGGTGAGAGACTGATAAGAACAAGTACCTCGAGGGAAAGATGAAAAGGACTTTGAAACAAGAGTCAAAGAGTGCTTGAAATTATCTGGAGGGAAGCGGATGGGGGCACATGCGCCAGCGGCTGAATGGCCCCACTCACGGCCTGCAGATCATTACAGGCCTTCCGTGAGGCGCCCGATCGACGCTGAGGAGACACCATCTGCGCCGATGAGCTTGGTGATGCCATCGAGAGCCACTGGCCATCATCGCGATGGCTCCCCATTTGACCCTTCTTGAATCACGCCAAGACGACATGCGTGCCGAAGGGGAAGTTCTGGGCACAAGGAAGCTGATGCACTGGATCCTCTCTCATGGGTGTACCGCGGACCGAACCAGATCATCTGTGAAGGGTTCAAGTAAAAGTATGCATGTCAGGACCTGAAAGATGGTGAACTATGCCTGAGCGGGGCGAAGCCAGAGGAAACTCTGGTGGAGGCCTGCAATGATACTGACATGCAAATCATTCGCCTGACTTTGGTACAGGGGAGAAAGACTAATCGAACCATCTAGAAGCTGGTTCCCTCCAAGATTTACCTCAAGATAGCTGGAGCCTCAGACGGAATTCTATTAGGTAAAGCCAATGATTAGAGGCATCGGGGGCACAATGCCCTCGACCTATTCTCAAAGTTTAAATAGCTAGGATTGCTAGGCTGCTTCATTGAGTCATGCCATGAAATTGAGGGTTCCAAGTGGGCCATTTTGGTAGAAGCTGGCGGATGAATCTAAGCGGGTTGTGGGTCCCAAAGTAACCCACAAAGGGTGTTGGTCGATTAAGACAGAGGATGGTGGTCGGAAGTCAATCCGCTAAGGAGTGTGTAACAACTCACCTGCCGAATCAACTAGCCCCGAAAATGGATGGCGCTTAAGCGCGCGACCCACACCCGGCCATCGGGGCGACGGCCAGGCCCGGATGAGTAGGAGGGCGCGGCGGCCGCCGTAAAACACGGGGCGCGAGCCCGTGCGGAGCGGCCGTCGGTGCGGATCTTGGTGGTAGTAGCAAATATTCAAATGAGAGCTTTGAAGGCCGAAGGGGGGAAAGGTTCCATGTGAACGGCACTTGCACATGGGTTAGCCAATCCTAAGAGATGGGGGAGGCCCGTCAGAGAGCGCCGCTTCGCGTGAGCTTCGAAAGGGAGTCGGGTTAAAATTCCTGAGCCGGGATGTGGTGGTTGACAGCGATGCTTGGTAGTCAGAAGACTCTGGTAGGGGCCTCGAGAAGAGTTATCTTTTCTGCTTAATAGCCTGCCGGCCCTAGAAATGGCTCAGGTAGGGTCGGAAGAGCACCGCGACATTGAGTCCATGCACCGATGACCCATTAAAATCGGAGGGCCGAGTGTCGCCCACGCCGGTCAATCAAGATCGTCTCCAAGGTGAATAGCCTCTGGTCGATGGAGCAATGTAGGCAAGGGAAATCGGCAAAAATGGATCCATAATTTCAGAAAAAGGACTGGCTCTAAAAGTTAGGCAGGGTCCCGTCTAATCCATCGAATGGTGGATCGCCGAAGTGCTACACACGCATGTGATCTAGGGGACGGATTGGAAATGGCCCCCACAGGGTCCTTCCCCGAGCATTGAACAACCAACTCATAACTGGTACGATCAAGGGGAATCTGAATATTTAATTAAAATAAATCATTACGATGGTCCGAGCGGATGCTCACGAAATGTGATTTTTGCCCAGTGTTCTGAATGTCAAAGTGAAGAAATTCAACCAAGCGTAGGTAAATGGTGGGAGTAACTATGACTCTCTTAAGGTAGCCAAATGCCTCATCATCTAATTAGTGATGCGCATGAATGGATTAATGAAATTCCCGCTGTCCCTGCCTACTATCCAGCAAAACCATAGCTAAGGGAACAGGCTTGGCAGAATCAATGGGGAAAGAAGACCCTGTTGAGCTTGACTCTATTCTAACTTTATGAAATGACTTGAGAGGTGTAGGATAAGTAGGAGTCGGCTCACCAGTACAGGTGAAATACCAATACTTTTAACGTTATTTTACTTATTTCATGAGACAGAGGCGGGGCCTGGCCCCTCCTTTTGGCTTTTAAGTCTCACCCCGATGGATCGATCCGGGCGGAAGACATTGTCAGGTGGAGGGTTTGGCCGAGGTGGCATATCTATTAAAAGATAATGTAGGTGTCCTAAGATGAGCTCAACAAGAACAGAAATCTCGTGTGGAACAAAAGGGTAAAAACTTATTTGATTCGATTTCCGCAACAACCATGAAAGCGTGGCCTATCGATCCTTTAGTCGTTCGAAATTTGAAGCTAGAGGTGTCTGAAAAGTTACCACAGGGATAACTGGCTTGTGGCAGCTAAGCATTCATAGCCACGTTACTTTTTGATCCTTAGATGTTGGCACTTCCTATCATTATGAAGCAGAATTCATCAAGTGTTGGATTGTTCACCCACCAATAAGGAACATGAGGGTCTGACCATGAGATAGGTTAGTTTTCACATGATCGCCAAGATAGTAATTCACGAGAGGAACCATTGATCCACATAATTGGTCATTGCGGTTGAAAAGCCGTGGCATGAAACTATCGTGGTGGATTATGACTGCCGGCAAGAACTGCGGCTAATGTGGCACGAAGCTCGTTGTCCGCCGCCGACTAGTGGTGGGCTTCGCCCCCGAGGCACGCTGACATGGGCGCATTCGGTCGCGACTAAGACGCTGCGGACGCTCAATGCCCAATGGACACGCCAATCCTTACGATGACTTAAATTCACATTGGGGAATTATACGAGGCAGAGTGGCCTTTGCTGCCACGATCCACTGAGATCCTGCCCTTTGTCGCTGCAAATTCATCCCCCCCCAATCGCCTCCCCCGTCAGGGGATGGTGGGGTTTAGGAGACCCGAGAAATTTGCACGGTGTGGTCACGCGACGCGAGGCACTACCGGTTTGAATGTGTGCCCATGAAAAAAGTAAGCTTTTGAAATTGAACTACCGGGGCCAACAACCGATTATGGGTGGTCTGCCTATTAGGGAGTGACCCGAAGCTACCGCTGTGGAGGCACGCCGATGCAAGCACGGTGTGCTAATGGTCGATCGAGCATGTCGACATGCGCGGTGCGACCGATGCCATAGTCCCCAAATTTATTTTGTAGAACCACACATCGTCCTTTCCGATGCTATCCGGCACCCATAATGAGCCTTTGATCTTGCGAAAAAATAATGTCCATGGGGAGGGGATTTGAGCATTTGAACCAAAATTTTTGTGCGGCCGCGATGTGCACGCACCCCGCCAGCAAAAAAGCATGCCCATGAAAAAGTAAATTTTTGAGGATTCTGGAACTACCGGCATGACAGCCCCTCTGCCTTCGTGCCGAGGCACGTCGTGCATGCCGAGATGGGTGTGCTAATGGCCACGTCGTGAACATGTCCTGACATGCTCTGGCACCCATGCCTATATTCTCGAACCGCACATCATCGCTTGTCCAATGCTGACCGTGCACCCATATGAGCCTTTGATATTCAGCGCAAGAAAAATAATGTCCATGTGGAAATCCAGGATGACCGGATAAAGCGAACGCGTGCCCAAGAAATACAACTCGAGATATTCAGTATTCGAGCGCACACGCAAGAAATGACCAAGGTGATGCAAAATTTGGCACGCAGCCCGATGTTCATGAAGGATGCGTCCGGTCGACGATTGGCCACGTACCACCGCCGGAATACGGGATGGCCACAGGGAGGAGATGTGCCCATCAACAACCGCACGCCCAGCCGTAGTCGAGCGATCGTGGACGTGCGGCGATGCACATGGGGAAGGCGCCGTCGCAGTGACCGCGAGGCAACCAAAGCATCATGATGGGCACCGGGTCGGGTGACAATGCGGTGGTGGGCCTCGTGGGCATTATGGACCGCTGGCCTGCGATCATGCCACCGCCCACATGGGTGGTGGCGACCGCTCCTGAGGGCGGCACACCCACCGGCCTCCACCTGGCGTGCACCCTCCCATGGGTGATGGCGAGCGCACTGCAGCCTCTGTGGTCGTGTGGTTTTATAACCTCAAAATTGCCTGGCCTTGGCCTTTTGAGGTGGAACCTCTAAAACCTCCTCTGCACGGGTGCATTTAATACCTCCATTTGGGAATATGGCCACCCATATAAAAGTAAGCTTTTTGGGCCTTCTAGAACTTCCAGGGCTGAAATATGCATTTTGCCCAGCCTGTCTATTAGAGATGAGCTGAACTAGGTAGCAATTCCACTATTTTGCTGTCAGACATGCATGTAAGGAAGACAATGCTCATGATCTTTAGATCTGCATGCTTCCTTCATGTTATGTCATCATGTTGCGAATCAAATGGATTGTTTGGGCATAGTGCAAGGAAGGGCTTCATGTGCCATACGAATCGACCACACTCTTGAGTATTGGCCTTTGGCATCCCACGGAGCTTCTGATGTGAATGTGCCTCACGGAGAAAAATGTACATTCGTTATCATGACCTTTGGTTCGCTTGATGACGTAAATTACTTGATCTCTATTTTCGTGCGCTTTTGTGCCAAAAGTAGTGTTTTCAGGGCCCATCTATTAGGGAGTGACTCGGCCTAACAGCCCCTACGCTTTCGTGTGGAGGCACGCTGTGCATGTCGGGATGGTCATGCCAATGGCCACATCATGAGCATGTCCTAACATGCGCTAATGCCCAAGCCTATATTCTTGAATCTTGAATCATCACTTGTCTGATGCTGACCGTACACCTAGATAAGCCTACGGTATGCCGCACGAGAAAAATAAATTTTGGGTGGAAATATAATGCATGCGACCAGATAAATTCTGGTGTTGACGCGGCCAAGAAACACAACCCGAGAGAAATTCCATAAGTTCGAGCGCTCACATGCCCGATTAAATGACCCAAAGGTGATGCAAAAAATTTGGGCATGGCGTGTCCGATGTTCGTGAAGAACGAGCCATCCGGGGGGCATGTGCAATAGGCCGGCAGCCATGGCCCGACGAGAATACGGAGCTGGGATGGCCGTGCGGGGTGGTCGCGGATGTGCCCAACATCTATCGGCGATCGCACGTGCGCTCGAAGGCATGCCGGCGAGCCCGTGAGACCGCCGCCGCAGCGGATAGGAAGTTGCGACCCACGGTGGCGGCGGCCTGGCGCGGGGGCATTGGGGCGACCGATGTTACGACGGACCATGCTTATATAAAATCAAGATGCATGCGCCACACGCCTGCCCGCGCCCAAAGAAAGTGCCGCTGCCAGGCACGCCATGCAAGCCGTGAGCCACACGCCATGTGAGCTACGCATCACACAAGTTACGGATGTGAGCATAGCATCCTTATCATCTCACGCGCGCAACCATGTCCACGGGCCACCGGGTGTGAGTCTACGGCCCTCGCGCAGATGTCGGCATGAGCACCGGTGTTGATGTGCCCACATCAATTTTTACGGCACCACATCCGCGAGCCTCATGGCATCGTGATGCTCATGCCCCACTGCAGCTGCCGCCCCCCGCGATCTCTTTGACTTGAAAGAGTTAATCTCACATACTTGGTCAAAGCATAGGTCAGACTACTTCAAAAGAATATGGATGAACATATGCAAATGCTCTTAATCAAGATTACGACTTGGATTTGCTATAATGGGTCCAATCGATTATGGCGATTACTACTTAGTCACCACCAATCATTTGAAATCTAATAGGTTCTTTTCAAATCACATTAACTCATATGAGGAGTTGTGCTTAGAAATATCAGATGATTTAATAATTTTGAGGTCAATGACACCACCAAAGTTCAAAGAAGAGATCAAGTAAACCATCGACGAGCTCAAGGAAATCAACCTAGGAACTCAAGAAGATCTAGTCGCAGATACATCGCTTTTCAATGAAATTGAAACCAAT
The DNA here is from genome assembly GCA_021442155.1 of Cymbidium sinense. NCBI lineage: Eukaryota > Viridiplantae > Streptophyta > Magnoliopsida > Asparagales > Orchidaceae > Cymbidium > Cymbidium sinense. The sequence goes on from CM038214.1 coordinate 165,036,661, forward strand.
GACTTAGTTAGGCTATTGATTGAGTTTGAGAATTGCTTTGCATGGAGTTATGAAGAGATGACTAGATTAGCTCCTCATGTTATGGTCCATAAACTAGCAATAAAGCCTACTGTTAACCCTATGAAGCAAGCTTCAGATGCATGAGATTAGGCATAGAACAATAAGTCATTTATAATGTCAAGAAATTGATTGATACTAGCTTCATTCAGAAAAATACCGCTACAAGATCATCCCAAAAAGAAAAATGGCCAAATTCATATATGCCAATTTTAGGGATTTAAATAAGGCATGTCCAAAAGATGAATTTTCACAAGCAATCTGGAGCTGATGGTGGACCGTGCCACCTCATGCGTCTTCTCTTTCATGAATGGATCATCTGAATATAAATAAATAAAGATGACCACTAAAGATGAAAGAAACACGCTTTAGAACCGGAACAACAAGAACTATTAATATAAGGTCATGTCATTCAACCTTAAAATATCTGCTACATACCGCCAGCAATGACTCAAATCTGTTGAACTCATTCATCATCAAGTTGAGTGCCATGTCGATGATCTCATGGTCAAAAGTAGAGAAAAGAAAGACCATCTCTATCGCACCTGGCACTCTACGCCTCCACTGCACGGCGGCTCCTATCAGTGCTGCTGCCCCCATTGCGCCGCCAGCTGCCGCCCTCAGGGCACTAGGTGCCTGAGGCCCACACAACTGGCACGCCACACACCCGATCTTTGTGGTGGGCGCTTGCGCGCTCCGCTGAAGTTCACGGGGCGCCGCCATGTCATGTGCAGCAGACACGCTTCGCGCACTCACCGCCGGGTGATGGCGACACCCCCATGAGTGTCGCCACATGCCCTGACACCTCAGCAGACCGACACACTTGCTTGCGGCATGCCCAAGGGCTCCCTCGCGGTGGTGCTAGTGCACTCATGCAGCCTAGTGGCAAGTGCTGTGGTGCCCATGTGCATTTAACTCCTCAAAATTGGCCATGTTTTGGCATTTTTTGAGGCTGGAACCTCTAAAACCTTCCAGTGGTGCTAACATATGCATTTGGATGCTTCCATTTGGGCATATGGTCTCCCATAAAAAAGTAAGCTTTTGGGTTTTTTGGAACTTCCGGGGGCTGAAATGTGCATTTTTCCTATCTGTCTATTAGAGATGAGCTGAATTGGGGAGTAAGGCTATTGTTTTGCTACTAGACATGCATGTAAGGGAGACAATGCTCATGATCTTAGGATCTGCATTCTTCCTTCATGTTATGTCATTGTGTTGCGAATCAAATGGATTTTTTGGGCATAGTCGAAGGAAGAGCTTCATGTTGCATACAAATCGACTGCACTCTTCAGAGTATTGGTCTGCTTGGCATCCCACATGGAGCTTCTTCTCACTCTGACGTGAATCTATGTGTCTCATGGGAGCTCCCCATCTGCATCATTATCATGACATTTTGGTTCGCTTGATGATGGAGATTTCTTGATCTCTATTTTCGGGCAGTGCCTTTGGCTTGGTGATGTGCTTAGGTTGGAGACCCATATGCGGCGCATGAAATTTTGTGGACTCTGCTTCTATTGATTGGTGGTCACCTTCATGTGGCTAACTATCTGTATGGCAGTCCTTTCAATTCCTCGCTCCTCATATTATTTTGGAGATCGATTGTGGCAGTTTCTTGTGACGGGAATCCCTTTCATTGTCGGTATTAACATCTATTGATGTGTCATGAATTAGCCTCTATGCCCATTTTCATGGCATGGAGACTGCCTTGTGGAATGAGACCCTTCCATCCTCAGCTTCGAGATTCATCCCCATGGCATTCCCAAATCTTAGGTGGTGGACAAAGGGTCTCGTCATATTATTGCGAATGTGGCTCTTAGAAATCGGGTCTTGGTGTCACGGCCACCTTGCCCGGGTCGATTTATTCGGAGGTGATCGCACCTTCATCCTTCCTACAACTCTAATTATTTTCCCTCCCTCCATATATGCATGGTTGTGATGGGCGAGATCATTGTTGCCAATGACATACCCGGTTGATCCCCGCCAAGAGTCATATGCTTGTCTCAAAGATTAAGCCATGCATGTGTAAGTATGAACTATTTCAGACTGTGAAACTATGAATGGCTCATTAAATCAGTTTTTGATGGTATGTGCTACTCAGATAATCGCAGTAATTCTAGAGCTAATATGTGCACCAAATTTTGACTTCTGGAAGGGATGCATTTATTAGGTAAAATGCGCGCCGCTTTCCCTGATTCATGATAACTCATAGGATCGCATTGCCCTGCTGACATCATTCGAATATCTACCCTATCAACTTTCAATGGTAGGATAGGGGCCTACCATGGTGGTGATGGGTGACAAAGAATTAGAGTTTGATTCTGGAGAGGGAGCCTGAGAGACAGCTACCACATCCAAGGAAGGCAGCAGGCGCGCAAATTACCCAATCCTGACACGGGGAGGTAGTGACAATAAATAACAATACCGGGCTCTTCGAGTCTGGTAATTGGAATGAGTACAATCTAAACCCCTTAACGAGGATCCATTGAGGGAAATTGCCCAGCAGCCAGTGGTAATTCTAGCTCCAATAGCATATATTTAAGTTGTTGCAATTAAAAAGCTCGTAGTTGGACCTTGGGTTGGGTCGGTGTCACCGCGGTGTACCCCATCTCGCCCCTTATGTCGGCATGTGTTCTGGCCTTAATTGGTCGTGCCTCCAAGATTACTTTAAGAAAATAGAGTGCTCAAAGCAAGCCCATGCTCTGGATACATTAGCATGGGATAACACCACAGGATTTTGGTCCTATTGTGTTGGCCTTCGGGGTCGGAGTAATGATTAAGAGGGACGATCAGGGGCATTCGTATTTCATAGTCAGAGGTGAAATTCTTGGATTTATGAAAGAAGAACCACTGCAAAAGCATTTTCTAAGGATGTTTTCATTAATCAAGAACAAAAGTTGGGGGCTCGAAGATGATCAGATATCGTCCTAGTCTCAACCATAAACGATGTCGATCAGGGATTGACGGATGTTGCTTTTAGGACTCTGTCGACACCTTGTGAGAAATCAATGTTTTTGGGTTCCTTGAAAAGATGCATTTGCATTGATAAAAAGAAAAGACTTACAAAAGAGTAATAAAATCTAAAAAATAGAGAAGCTAGCTACATGCAACATGCTTCCTATCCTCCTCCAAATGTAACAAGAAATCAGAGGAAAAGTGCTACTATCTAGACTATACCAAAAGAAATCAGAATTTGTAGCTAAATGCCTCGTCATCTAATTAGTGATGCACATGAATGGATTAACAAGATTCCCACTGTCCCTGCCTACTATCCAGCGAAACCACAGCCAAGGGAACGGGCTTGGCGGAATCAGCGGGGAAAGAAGACCCTGTTGAGCTTGACTCTAGTCCGACTTTGTGAAATTACTTGAGAGGTGTAGGATAAGTGGGAGCTAGCGGTGCAGGTGAAATACCACTACTTTTAATGTTATTTTACTTATTATGATGGAGATGGGGCTGGCCCCTCCTTTTTTTAAGTCTCACCCTGAGTTGATCAAGCGTAAGACATTGTCAGGTGGGGAGTTTGGGGCACATCTGTTAAAAGATAACGCAGGTGTCCTAAGATGAGCTCAACGAGAACAGAAATCTCGTGTGGAACAAAAGGGTAAAAGCTTGTTTGATTCTGATTTCCAGTGAATACGAACCGTGAAAGCGTGGCCTATCGATCCTTTAGTCATTCAGAATTTGAAGCTAGAGGTGTCAGAAATGTTACCATAGGGATAACTGGCTTGTGGTAGCGCTTCATAGTGACGTTAATTTTTGATCCTTCGATGTCGGCTCTTCCTATCATTGTGAAGCAGAATTCACCAAGTGTTGGATTGTTCATCCACCAATAGGTAACGTGAGCTGGGTTTATACCGTCATGAGATAGCTTAGTTTTACCCTACTGATGATCGTGTCATGATAGTAATTCAACCTAGTACAAGAGGAACCATTGATTCACACAATTGGTCATCACGCTTGGTTGAAAAGCCAGTGGAGTGAAACTACCGTGTGCAAGATTATGGCTGAATGCCTCTAAGTCAAAATTCATTCTAAAATGCGCGCTCGACTCGCCCACCCGCCGACCGTGGTAGGGGCTTTGGAGGGCACATGACGGGCGCATTCACGGAAGAATAGACGGCAGGACGCCTTGAAATGCAGTTTTGAATGGATGACGGGCTAAATCATTTATAGATGACTTAAATTCATGATGAAGCATTATACGTGGCAGAGTGGCCTTTGCTGCCATGATCCACTAAGATCCTGTCCTATGTCATAGCATTCAATTGCCTCCCCATCGGGATGGGGGTTTGACGACCCAAATTCGCGACGAGTGGCACGAGCACGCGAACCCCACTGGCATGAATGTGTGCCCATAAAAAAATAAGTTTTTTTGGGAATTATGGAACTACTGGGGGGCAAACAACTGCATTTTGGGTGGCCCATCTATTAGGGAGTGACCCGATAGCCACTTCGCGGAGGCACGCATGGGACGCATGCCAATAGCTGCCGTTAGCATGCCCTACATCGCGCCGGTGTCAATCAATGCCATGCTAGTGCTTGTGCCTATTTTCTAGAACCACGCATCACCGCTTGTCCAACGCTGTCCATGCACCCATTTGAGCCTTTGGTATGCGCGAGAAAATAATGTCTTCGGTATATTTGACCAAAAAAATTTGCACCGGGCAAAAGACGTAAAGGGCACCCCATCGGGAAAAAAGCGTGCCTGTGAAAAAGTAAGCTTTTTGGGGATTCTGAACTGACCGACCCTCTGCTTCGTGGCGAGGCATGCATCCGGGAGGGGCGTGGTCGCCACATAAGCATGTCGTGACATGCTCTGGCACCCACACCTATATTCTTGAACCGTGCATCATTGCTTGTTTGACGCTGACCGTCCATCCATACGAGCCTTCGATATGCAGCACGAGAAAAATAATGTTTGTGTGGAAATCCAACATGCGACCCGATAAATTTGGGCGCTGACGCGCCCGAGAAACATGACCAGAGATATTCAAAGTATTTGGGCGCTCGTGCAGCTGAAGAAATGACCTGATGGTGATGCAAAAAATTTGGGCGTGGCGCCCCCGATGTTCGTAAAGGACGAGCCGTCCGAGCGTCGGGTAATTGGTCGACGCCCATGGTCTGACGGAATGCTGAGCACACGCCCATGCGGGAGGTAATGGATGTGCCAAGATCGGTAATACACCGGGCCGACAATGAGCGGGCGATCGCAGACGTGTGGAGGTGCACGCGCGAAGCGGCGGTTGGCGGCTAATTAACGGCGGACCGATACATGGCACACCGGGTCGAAGGCTGGTACGAGGGCAGTTCGGAGCCGGGCGCAGCCATACCACGGCGCGCATGGGCTCCACCCTCAGTAGTGGCCGCGACCCGGCCTGGCATTGGCTCGCTCCTCAGAGCGCTGCGTCTCACGCCATCGCGATCCACACTCGGAGCTGGTATGCGCCTCCCATGGTCTCATGGCGTGCCGGTGTCGCAGCCTGGCGGTGCTATGGTGCCCATATGCATTTTACTCCTCAAAATTGGCCTTATTTTGGAATTTTTTGAAGCTATAACTTTCTAAAACCTCCCAACGGTGCTCACGGGTGCATTTGACAGCCTCCATTTGGGCATATGATTGCACATAAAAAAGTAAGCTTTTTGGGCTTTCTCGAACTTTCGGGGGTTGAAATGTACATTTTGTCTTACATGTTTATTAGATATGAGCTGAACTAGGAAGTAGGTCTGCTATTTTGTTGGCAGATAAGCATGTAAGAAAGACAATGCTCATGATCTTTGGATTTGCATGCTTCCTTCATGTTATGTCATTATCTTGTGAATCGAATGGATTGTTCGGGCATAGTGCAAGGAAGGGCTTCATGCGACACATGAATCGACTGCACTCTTCAGAGTATTGGCTGGCTTGGCATCCCACATGGAGCTTCTTCATGATCTGACGTGAATGTACGAGCCCCATGGAAGAAAAATGCACATTCGTTATCATGACCCTTTTGTTTGCTTGATGACAAAGATTGCTTGATCTCTTTTTTCGGGCAGTACCTTTGTGCCAAAAGTAGTGTTTTGGGGGCCCGTCTATTAGGGAGTGAGCCAGCCTGACAGCCCCTCTGCCTTTGTGTGGAGGCATGTCGTGCATGTCAGGATGGCCGTGCCAATGGCCACATCGTGAGCATGTCCTGACATGCGCTGGTGGCGCCCGAGCCTATATTCTCAAATCGTGTGTCATCGCTTGTCTGATGCTGACCGTACACCCAGACGAGCCTGCGGTATGCCGCATGAGAAAAATAACATCCGGGTGGAAATCTAACGCATGTGACCAGATAAATTCTGGCACTGACGTGCCCGAGAAACATGACCGAGAGAAATTCCAAAAATTCAGGAGCTCGTGCGCCCGATTAAATGACCTGAAGGTGATGAAAAAAATTTGGGTACGGCGAGCTCGATGTTCGTGAAGAACGAGCAATTCGGGGCCTCGCGGCGATCGGCAGCCTACAAAGATGGCGTGAATATGGATGATGAGGGTGGGGTGGTCACAGACGTGCCCAATGTTGGTAGTTGAACAAGAGATCGTAGACTTGCTCGTGCGGAACGCGGCGATCACAGCCCGCATAGACCGACGGCTGCGGTGATAGGTGGTTGCGATCAGAGGTGATGGCACCGACCGGGGGTGACGACAGTGACCGGCACCAGTGGCGATCGACCCCGATGATGACCGGCAGTAGCGGCGATCGGACGTGGGGCATTTTGGCCAGCGACCAATGTTGCGGCGTGTGCTTATATAAAAATCAAGATGCACGCACACATCGCGCCCAACGCCCAAGCTCCCCAAGTGCCGCTAGCTGTGAGCCATGTGCCATGCAAGCTGTGAGCCACGTGCCATGTGAGCCGTGCATCACACGAGTTATGGACATGAGCTTAGCATCCTTATCATTTCATGTGTGCCGGTGGGCACGGTTGCATGCCCACGCGGCACTGGCGTGAGTCTGCGGGCCTCCGTGGGTGCTGGCGTAAGTCTGCGGGCCACCGCGTGCGTTGATTTGCGCATGCCAATTTTCGTGGGCACTAGCGTGAGCTCGCGGGCCTCCACAGGCTCTTCCACATGCTCGCAGTCACCCACAGGAGGTGCCGCGAGCCCACTGCGGGTGATGGATTGTGCATATGGCCCCTCAATCGTCGGCCGACTCAACGACCATGGGGCGCCCACTGGGTGCATCCCTGCACACCGCCACACCGGCCGTCGCCCTCGCACCCCCACGGTCGCACTCATGTGCCCACGCTTCTAGGTCTGCACCGCACCGCAGCCTGTAGGTGTGGTGCCCATGTGCATTTAACTCCTCAAAATTGGCCGTGTTTTGGCACTTTTTGAGGCTAGAACCTCCTAAAATCTCCCAGCAGTGCTCACAGGCGCATTTGGTAGCCTCCATTTGGGCATATGACCTCCCATAAAAAAGTAAGCTTTTTGGGTTTTTTGGAACTTTCGGGGGCTGAAATGTGCATTTTGCCCTGCCTGTCTATTATAGATGAGCTGAACTGGGGAGCAGGGCTGCTGTTTTGCTGCCAGACATGCATGTAAGAGAGATAATGCTCATGATCTTAGGATCTGCATTCTTCCTTCATGTTATGTCATCGTGTTGCGAATCAAATGGATTTTTTGGGCATAGTTGAAGGAAGAGCTTCTTGCGGCATACTAATCGACCGCACTCTTGGAGTATTGGTCGATTTGGCATCCCACATGGAGCTTCTTCTTACTCTAACATGAATCTACGTCCTCATGGGAGCACGCCATCCACATCATTATCATGACCCTTTGGTTCGCTTGATGATGGAGATTTCTTGATCTCTATTTTCGGGCAGTGCCTTTGGGCTTGGTGATGTGCTTAGGTTGGAGACCCGTATGTAGTGCATGAGATGTCATGGACTCTACTTCTATTGATTGGTGGTCACCTTCATGTGACCAACTATCTATATGGTAGTCCTTTCAATTCCTCACTCCTCATATTATTTTGGAGATCGATTGTGGTTGTTGCTTGCAATGGGAATCCCTTTCATTGTTGGTATTAACATTTATTGATGTGTCACGGATTAGCCTCTTTGCCCATTTTCATGGCATGGAGAATGCCCTATAGAATGACACCCTTCCATTGTCAGCTTCAGGAGCCATCCCCATGACATTCCTATATCTTAGGTGGTGGGCAAAGGGTCTCGTCATATTTTTGCAAATGTTGTTTAGAAATCTCTCTGTCACCACCACCTTGCGGGTTGATTTATTCGAATGTAATCACACCTTCATCCTTTGTGCTACTCTGATTCTTTTCCCTCCCTCCATATATGCATGGTTGTGATGGGCGAGATCATTGTTGCGTCGAGGACGTGCTACCTGGTTGATCCTGCCAGTAGTCATATGCTTGTCTCAAAGATTAAGCCATGCATGTGTAAGTATGAACTATTTCAGACTGTGAAACTGCGAATGGCTCATTAAATCAGTTATAGTTTGTTTGATGGTACATGCTACTCGGATAACCATAGTAATTCTAGAGCTAATACATGCACCAAACCCTGACTTCTGGAAGGGATGTATTTATTAGGTAAAAGGCTGATGCGGGCTTCTGCCTATTTCCCTATTCATTCATGATAACTCATTAGATTGCATGGTCCTTGTGCCGGTGATGCATCATTCAAATATCAACTTTATCAAGTGGTGACGGGTGATGTGAGAATTAGGGTTTGAGAGAGGAGCAGAGATGGCTACCACATCCAAGGAAGGCAGGAGGCGCGCAAATTACCCAATCCTGATATGGGGAGGTAGTGACAATAAATAACAATATCGGGCTCTTGAACCGTAATTGGAATGAGTATAATCTAAACCCCTTAATGAGGATCCATTGGAGGGCAAGTCTGGTGCCAGCAGTCGTGGTAATTCTAGCTCCAATAGCCTATATTTAAGTTGTTGCAGTTAAAAAGCTCATAATTGGACATTGGGTTGGGTCGTCACTCACGCCCATCTCATCCCTTATGCTGGCGATGCATTCCTGGCCTTAATTGGCCGGGTCATGCCTCCGGTGCCATTACTTTGAAGAAATTAGAGTGCTCAAAGCAAGCCCATGCTCTGGATAAATTAGCATGGGATAACACCACGATTTCGGTCCTATTGTTGGCCTGATCGAGTAATGATTAAGAGGGGCATATTCATATTTCATAGTCGAGGAAATTCTTGGATTTATGAAAGATGAACCACTGTGAAAGCATTTGCAAAGGTTGTTTTCATTAATTAAGAATGAAAGTTGGGGCCTCGAAGATGATCAGATACCATCCTAGTCTCAACCATAAGCATGTCAGTGGGATCGATGTTTCTTTAGGACTCACGCACCTTGTGAGAAATCAAAGTTTTTGGGTTCCTTGAAAGTTGCAATTGCATTAATATGAAAAATATGTTATAAAAGACTAACTATGAGTAACATGCTTTCTATCATCCTCTAAAATAACAAAAAAGTCAGGAAAAATAGTATAACAGTCAGTGTCATGCCAAAAAAAGTCAAAACCTGTAGCTAGCTGTGCACAAAGTTCAGCCAACCTGTTGTGATCCCTACAGATATGAGAGAAGAACACCTGATGGAAGTCAGAGAGGAAACTAAGCTCGGGAACCTGAGCTAGTCTAGATCTCTAGTAATCCTATTTCATAGTTTGCTGGAGGTAGTTTACCACACTGAAGTTATCCCCTTCTAGAATAAGCCTCTTATACTCATGCATCCAAGGCTCGACAAGCCACTTGATAGCTAGCATGGCTTGCAACTCAATAAAAGTGCCATCCCAATGTTGGAGGTGGATTCTCATAGCTCTAACAAAGGCACCACTATCATCTCTGATCACCATACCACACGCCTAAGGAAGAAGAGCTCCATCAACATTGGACTTAAGCCATCCAGGAGAGGGGAGTCCATGAGGGGTTTGAGGACAACCTGTTGAGCTGGTGGATCTCCCATTGCTCATGAAATGGAAAGGCACAAGGTCTGGTGAATACCTCAAGAATGTTTACTGCAATGATTTTTTGGGTTACATATGGGCGGCCGTGGGTCTTTGCATTCCTAACCCTCCAGGCTTGATAAATAGTGTAGGCAAGCCTGTAAACTAAGCTAGATGACTACTCATTTCTTAGCCTATAATGATGTTGTGAATCCCTATTTTTTAGATAGATGTCTGAATAAGCTACTCTTGAATGAAAGGGGACCCATTTCTGCATCCAAGCATACATCTACCCTAGATGGAGAGTTCATCACTCTCCATCATATCTAAGTCTAAAGCTAAGTAATTATCTATCGTGATAATGATATGTTCCATGAGGCTAAATAGTAAAATGTCTTATTACCTTACCTTAATTTATTTCGTCAGAGTCTACAAAACATGTACTCTTTCATGTCAATGAACTACCTAAGTCATGCTTAGGTGCCTCCCTTCCCAAAAGCTAAAGCTCTTTTAGAGCTCTAAGTCCAGGTGAGCTCCATGTTTATCTATCTTCAATGAAAGTGAAGAAAAGAATGCCTATGATTGAACTATTTCAACTTAGAGAGCATTTAGGTACATAGAATTGGCGGAGTACCATAGAAGTTACTCAATCTTTGGTAGGTTGTCTAACTAACATTATCTTGTAGTGCATTATATAATGAGAGATTCTTTGTATTCATTCTCTTGGACAATAACTTATGCCTCATTGACAGGAGATGGCATACCGCATTTAGTTCCTCCTTATTATCAAAAAATCCTAAGAAGGAGAATTGAACCTAGAATTATCAAATTGATACTGAGCTTGTGCTCTTTATCTAAGGTTAGAAAAGTTTGGGCAAATGTGCAAAGCAAAGTCTCCCCAATCACGATCTTGATGCCAAATTATAATCCTAGTGAAGCACGTTGGGAGACCACAAATAATTAATGACTAGGGCTTCCTCCATCCTCTCAGCTTATGCCCCATCTACACCAAAATCATGCTTCAACTCAATTTTTTTTTTTTAATTTCAACCAGTTTGGACCTCCACTCCAAACACCTACAAGAATCCTCTTGAGGGGCCAATGTGTTGAGGTTGTCACAGTAACTTAGTGTGTGGCACACTTTACCAATGGAAGCCATTGCATTGATGACTATGATTCCTAAGATGTTGTCTAATATTAGGAGTCTTTGGTTCTCTAATGGCACAGTCTTTGAGACTAGAGATTATGATGATCAAATATAACCCAATAGAAGAGGTACATTAGGCCTAGGCTAATTAATCAATAGTTTTATACTTCTCACTAAGGAAATTTGGATAGTTGTTTGACAAAATGAGAGTGTGGTCGGTTTAGGGTCAAACCATAGGGGAAAGTGTGTGTGTTTACCATAGGCAACCCAATCTGGCAAGAACATTTGCATCCGATCCATGATTGGTTAATAGAAGTTGTTAGTTGATTGATCATTGATCAAACTTTCCATTAGCATACAACTCTCTCACTCAAGGTAATTCGATTAGTTGTGTAATTCATAGGCGCTCAATTCTTTAAGGATTTGGGCGTGAGACTTCAATGTGAGTTTATACGCTTGAAGGGGAGCTTCCTACTATGTCTAGGGAAGACCAATCGCTGGTTGAGACACTCATTACTTAATCATGCACCTAGTGGCATATATACAACCCAGATTACAAATGAATTAATTATAATTTAGAAAGAATTAATGTTAGGGGGGTCTTCATTTTTCGTTCTTCATTTCTTCATTTCTTTCTTTCTTTCTTTCTTTCTTTCTTCTTTCTTTCTTTTCTTTCCTTCTTTTGGTTGGTTGGAATGTGGTTGCTCCAAAGGCTTCACATGATGCATACGACATAGTTTTAGGACCAATATTCATCCTAATCCCCCATAAAATTCATTCCAAATCTAAATTGAAAAATTACATGAAAAAAGGAAAGTAAAGCTAATTAAACCTACAAAATAGAGATTAGCTAAATATACCACACAATCTCGAGCATGTATATGAATAAACTAGACTCTGCACCCCACACATGGGTAACCAAGTCCACCTGGCCTATTTTGGATTATTCTTAAGGGTATAAGCAACCTGCACAATAAAAGTATTTTTATTTTATTACATCAGCCCTTAAGCACAATCCCTTGTAGAAGATAATGATTAGACTAAGATCGTCCTATCATCCAGTCTACGCACATACACTCTAACATTCAGACTAAAATATTACATCACAAAATAAAATCAGGCATTAAACCATGCATCGCCCTAACATAAAGCTAGAAATGGTGACTTAGCCTAATGTGTGTGCCATTTAAGGCTTGCGTGGCATGTCTTTGCTAGGCTTTATGGTTAGAGTTTTCTAAGTGTGAAAGATTCAACATAGAGGGTGATTTCATTTAAGTGATTTAGTTAATTTGATTTGGTTTGAATGAACCTACACTTAATTACTAAGTGTTGTAAAGAGAAGAAAAGAGAAAAAAACCTCTATTTCCCTATCTTAAGTAATTTCTATGGTAGATTCATTGGTGATTTTTTTTAGTTAATATTTTATTATGTGTTTTAATTAATCCTAAGTTTATATTTGCTCTAAATAAACCTATCTAATAAGAAAGGTATTTTAAGATTAATTAAGGTGAAATTACTATCATAAAACACACAACCTTTTATTTCTTTCCAACATGTATACCATGCATATGAAATGATCCTAAGCATAGCTATACATGTAAATGCAAATCTTAGCACACCTTAATGATGAATGCAAAGAGATGTTGTTTAGGAAAATTTGGATATTTCATGAATGCATGATTTTGTTAAGTATAAAGAGAAATTCTTTTATCCATTAATCAAATGCACATTTACATGTATGAAAGACATAAGTGAGTACGGCATTATTATTTTCTATACCAGGGGTATAAGGTACAAGACCTTCTTAGGGCTACTTAAAGCCTCGCAACCCGGGTTGTCCAGACTAATATACCACTTTTCTTAAATACATGTGCATATATAAAAGGAAAACAAATGGATGAAGAATCATGCAAAAGATTTTTGTTTGTTTGTTTGATTTTGGTTGTTTAATTTACATGTGTAATGTTGAGATCCTTCTTAATTCATGACATGAGAGTGCATAGAAATAGATTTAAGCAAGTGTTATATTCTTTTCAAATGAACTATGCACTTTACAAATTCTATACAAACCCATGTTAAGAAAAGAGAAGAAAACCACATAACACATTTTATGTTAAAATCACATGCAAGCTTATAAGTATTTATAAGTAGCATACCTTCATTTATAATCTTTGATTTATAAGTTTTGAAAATAATTTTTTATTTAATAGTGATAATAGCCACTCATATTCTTAGCCAAAAACATGCAATTTGACATAAAGGAAACATTTCATTTATTTTGATTTTTTAAAAGATATGATTGCATGATTTTCATATGGCACACAACATTTAGCATGCTTGAAAAGAAATAAAGTGACGTAAGCATGTGACCTCATTCACCCTAATTAATTCTAAAGACAATATTATGAAATAAGATCATTTAAAAGAATTAACATTTCTTAAAGGGATTTTTATTTTTGTTTTGACTTTGATTTAGGAAGTGTAAAAAGAGTTTGCTGGTCCTAACCCATTTCCCCATATGTGAATTGATTTATTTTAATTTTAGAATAATTAGATTTATTTTTATGTTTTGTTTAGGTTAAGGTGTAAGTTAAGCCTATTAATAAACCCTTACCTACACCACTTGAACATAATTAACCTAACAATTATGTGGCAACATATGATATGCAACCATATGGAATTTAAATCAACAATGCACCTAAGAAAGAAAGGGGCCTAATGCAATTGGCTCACAATTGATTAATTAGCTAAAGGGTTTAATTAAGTACTTCATGACCTCCCACCCATGTGAGTTGGAAATGGTTTCCTTAAACCTTTTTTGAACACCTAAGGATCTACCCATAAAGAGATTGATTAAGTTCATATTGATTTTAAAATTTTGATTAAGCTAATTAAGTAGATCAATAGTGGATTAATCTTTAATTAGGTTTAGATTAAGGAAGAAAGGAAGTTTAAGGAATAAATTAGGGAAAATACCCCAAACCCATTCCATAAACCTCCTCTTCACCTAAACAATATTTAATTATCTTAATTAAGTGATTAAACCACTATTCACATGCTTAATTACTCTTAATTACATTAAGAGGGTGATTAGGGATTCATTAATTGATTTCCCTAATTAACTCACTAATAAATTCCAAGTAATTTTGGGGAGGTAGAAGTCATCCCACTAAATATGCCTGAGAAGTTTGGAATTAATTAATGAAATAATTAGGGAATAATTAAGGTTATTAAGTTTTTAATTAAACCATAATTAAGAAAAATTCACTATTCAAAATCAATTAGAAGCAATTTTATATTATTCATCACTAAATTATCTTTAAATTGAGGCCTCATTTATTATTTTTCTGATTTTACTACATTTAATTATGGATTTATGAAGTTTTAGTGATTAAGGGATAATTAAATAGCCCCAATTAATTAACTAATCTCGTCGGTGCCACATAGACCACTGACGCGGTGTGCGCTTTCCACATGGCGTGACGAGATTCATTATTTAAGTTATCAAATTACATGTCACGTCAGCTGGCGACGCTACACACTTTCTCCTTGGCCGTTCGATCAAGGATCGGACGGTCAAGATAAAACCTGTGGCTCTAAAGGAAATAATCAATGGATCTACGCGTATTAATTAGGATGGTCCATCCAAAATATGCGGGATGGATGGTCCATGATTCATCCTTGCCTTTGCCTGTGGGAGATGGAGATCGTCCGTCCACCATGGCTTGGTCTGAGCTCACTTGAGCTTAAATTAGGCTAGGATTCAACCCACACCATCAAGAAGTATAGGGAAGAAGATCTAACAATGGAATTTTAATGGGATTACAATTCCTTTCAGAAAGGACCAAAGAATTTTCAACCTAAGCTCTGTTTTGATTCATACCTCATCGGAGGCTATCATTGGCACTTCCAACCATTGGGGTAGCTTTTTCTAGTGGAGACAAAGCCCAGGTTGAAGGTTTGAAGGTTCAATTTGCATCTTCCAATTGACCAAAGCTTGCTTCAATGGCTTGCGACTTTGGTCTAGGTGAGGGTTCCCATGGCTTGGAGACTTGGGAGAAGCTTTGGATGAGCTCGACTTGCCTCTCTGATGGTGCTTGCAAGAGCAATTGGACTTTGGTGGAGTGATGAGTGAGTTGGAAATTTCTCCTACCTCCCTTATTTTTGGCTTAAGAAAGAGAGGAGAGAAATGGAATGAGCTTAGGAATGCCTAGGGAAGCTTGTGGGTGCTTGCCTTTGATCCTTTGAGCTCAATCGAATGCAATAGAGATGAGTTGAATTGGAATGAGGGGAGAGTATATCTCCCTTACTTGGATGAGAGAGCCTTCTTGCCATTTTGACCAAATTGCTCTGATTGAATAGGTTGTTTTGGTTGTTATGAGCTCCATGCATCCATGCGAAGTTTTGGCAGAGTGGGAGTGTAGAGGTGCACATGGGTTAAAATGAGTGGAGAAGGTGACCCATGTGGAGAATTTTGAGTGGAGTGGTTTTGGGTTGGGTTTGGCTGACCCAAACCCATTGGATCATGTACACCACCTCCCTTGGTGTCCAAATGGTTTACTAGGAGGATGTCAAGTGGCCATAAAAAGGAATTGACCAAATTCCAAGTGGATTTGTCCATAGGTTGCCCTTTAATCTAGGGGTAAAATGATCATTTGGCTTTCATTTTGATTTGGGCATATTTGGAATAATTTAAAAATGGGTTGTGCCAATTTTCAATGAATTTGGAGTTTATTTGATATGATTTAGCTCAAGTTCACCCATTTAGGTCAAAATGGGTCAACTTGGGTTAAGTTGACCAATTGGACAAATTAGGTCAAATCATGGGTTAGGTCAAGTTTATATGACCATTTGGAGTGATTTGGTATCATTGGTTGGTTCAATTTTGTTTATATTTGGTTTTGGTTCATTTGAGTTCACAAAGGTCAAATGGGTCAAGTTGACCAATTTGACCATTTGACCTAGTTGGGATAGGTCATTGGTTGGTTTAGGCTTGGTTGGTCATTTGAAATGTTTTTCAAGCTTTGGTTTCAATCAATTTTGGTTTGGTTAATTTTTAAGTTGATTTGACCTTTTAGGTCAAGTTGGGTTCACGGTCAATTTTGCTAGGTTAGGTCTAATTGGCCAATTGAGGCTTTGGTCAAGTTCAACAAGTGATTTGGAATGAATTTGACCCATTGCTTGTAATCAATTTGGCTTAGATTAAGATTTGACATATTTTGACTTTTTAGGTCAACTTGGGTCAACTTAGGTCAAGTGGCCAAAGGTTTGGCTCAAATGATGACTTTGAGTTCAATCATTGATCATAGATTGGTTTTGATCAATGGTTTCAATCAATTTGGCCTATATTGGATTTTGACTTATTTGAGTTTCATTTTAGGTTAAGTGTTGACTTGGTCAAAGGATTGGTTTGACTTGGTTTGACCTAATTTGTGTGATTCATCATCTTTTGATGATTTTTGCTCATAATATAAGGCTTAGATGGGCTTTGTTTAATCCAATTTGTAGAATTTGGCTCAAAAAGGTGTTTTAGGTCACTTTGGGTCAAGTAAGTCTAAGTGGGTCAATTGACTTGATCAAGGCTTGATTCAAGTTTGGATGAACTCACATATACACTTAATGATAGCAATATAAATCCATTTGCAAGTGATTTGGAGTCAAATGGGTTTTGATTCATTTGATAATTTCATGCTCAAAGGATGAACATGGGTTTGATTTGGGTTTGAGTTTTGAATTTAATTTTGGTTTGATGATTGAAGTTTATGATTGAAGGATTGATTGTTTGAAGAGAAAATCCAAAAGTTTGAATTGATTTGAGTTTGATTTGGCTAAGTTCAAGAATTTGACTTGAGAGAGTTTAGGTTGGATTTATGTTAGATTTGGATTTGAGTTTTGAATTGGTTTTGGGTGTTTGAATTTATTTTCATTTATATTTGTGAAAAAATGAGAATATAAATGGATTATGAGAAAATATTTTGAATTTGAAGTGATTTGGATTTGATTTAGGCTAAGCCCATAAGATGAAATTGAAATGGCTTAAGGAAAGGTTTTGGATTTAGAATTGATCATGGATGTCAATCATTTAGAATTGATTCATGATTTAAAAAAAATCCATTGGAATTGATTTAAGGTTTGAGAAAATCAATTGTTGGAATTGATTTGAGATTTGATTTGGAATTGGTTTGAGTTTGAAGTTGATTTGGATTTGAGGTTGATTTGAATTTGAAGTTTGATTTGAAGTTTGAAAGGAAGTAAGAATTTGGTATAGAAAAAGGTTTTCCTAACACCCCTAAAGCATGACCTATTCCTATGGCTAACTCTTCTAAGTATCTAGGGCTAGGTTGAATGTTCACCTAATCACTAGAAGTGTCTTAAGACTAAGAAACTCTTAGTGTCTAAGAGGAGTCCTATGTCTAAGATGGAGAGGTTGAGAGATCATTCTAAAAATGAGGTCAACAATGGTATGATGTATGTTTTATTTTGTGATGTATTATTTTAGACTGGATGTTAGGGTGTGTTGACCTCATTTTAGGATGATCTCTCAACCCCTCCACCTTAGACATAGGATTCCTCTTAGTCTTTAAGAGATCCTTAGTCGTAAGACACATCTAGTGATTAGGTGGACATTCAACCTAGCCCTATAGACTTAGAAGAGTTTGCCATAAGAATAGGTCATGCTTTAGTGTTTAAAAAATTGCCTACCCTATAGCTTGAACCACATTCTCACTTCCTTCCTTCAAGCCAAACTCCAAATCAAATCAACATCAAAACTAAATCAATTATAGCTTAATTGATTTTCTCCAAACCCAAATCAATGCCAAATGATTGAAACCCATGATTAATTCCAAATGATTGAAGCTTATGATTGAAATTCCAAGTTCAAAAATATTTCCTAAGTCCTTTGATTCCTTCTTAGAGACTTAGCCTAAATCAAATCTAAATCAATTCAAATTCATGAAATTTTCACACAACCCATTATATTCTCATTTGTATTCACATATATAAATGAAATATAATCAATCAAATTAAATCCAAAATTCAAATCCAAATCAAAATCTTTCCTAAGTCTTTCGATTCCTTCTTAGAGACTCATTCACATCTAAATCTTAAAATTCATGAAATTTTCTCACAACCCATTTATATTCTCATTTATATTCACATATATAAATGAAATATAAATTCAAATCAATCAAATCAAATTCCAAAATTCAAATCCAGATCAAAAATCTTTCCTAAGTCACTTTGATTCCCTCTTAAGGACTTAGCTTAAATCAAATCTAAATCAATTCAAATTTATGAAATTCTCTCACAACCCATTTATATTCTCATTTATATTCACATATATAAATGAAATATAAATTCAAATCAATCAAACTAAATCCAAAATTCAAACCCAAATCAAATATCTTTCCTAAGTCACTTTTGATTCCCTCTTAAGGACTTAGCCTAATTCAAGTTCAAATCACTTCAAATTCTTGAAATTTTCTCATAACCCATTTATATTTTTATTTATATTCACATATATAAATGATATATAAATTCAAACAACCAAAACCAACTCCAAAAATCAAACTCAAATTCAATCAAAATCCAACCTAAGCCTTTCAAGTCAAAATCTTGAACTTAGCCAAATCAATTTTAAATCAAGCCAAACTCTTGATTTTTCTTCATGATTCAATCAATCCTTTAATCATGAATCCAAATATAAATGTAAACTTCAATCACCAAACCAAAACTAAATCCAAAACTCAAACCCAAGTCAAACTCATGTTCACCCTTTTGAACTTGAAATTGTCAAATGAATCAAAACCCATTTGACTTCAAACCACTTGCAAATGGATTTATATTTCAATCATAAGTCCATATGTGAGTTCAATCAAATCAAATCAAGCTTTGACCAAGTCATTTGACTCACTTAGGCTCACTTGACCCAAAGTGACCTAAAGTACCCTTATGAGCCAAATTTTAATCATAACCAAATTGGATTGAACTAAGCCCACCCAAGCCTCTCATCATGATCAACAATCATCATGAGATGATCAATCACTCAAACTGGGTCAAACCAAGTCAAACCTAAGGGTTGACCAAGTCAACACTTAGCCAAAATAAAACCTAAACTAGCTAAAATCCACCATAGGCCAAATTGATTGAAACCATTGATCAAAACTCAATTATGATCAATGTTTGAACCTGACCAAGTCAACATTTAAGCCTAACCTAGTCCAATTGGTCACTTGACCCAAGTTGACCCAACCTGACCTAAAAGTCAAAATGTGTCAAAACTTGATCTAAGCCAAATCGATTGAAACCAATGGGTCAAGTGCATTCTAAAATGATTGTTGAACTTGACCAAAACCTCAATTGGCCAACTAGACCTAACCTAGCCCAATTGACCATGAACCCAACTTGACCTAAAAGGTCAAATTGAGCCAAACTCAAATATAAATCAAATTGATTGGAAACAATGATATCAATCCATTCCATATGACCAACCAAGCATACACCAACCCATGACCTAACCCAAATAGGTCAAATGGGTCAATTTGGTCAACTTGACCCATTAGACCTAAATGAACTCAATTGAACCAAAACCAAATATAAACCAAATTGAATCAAACTAAAGCTACCAAAATATTTAAAATGGTCATATGAACTTGACCCAACCTTTGGTTTGACCCAATTTGACCAATTGGTCAACTTGACCCAAGTTGACCCATTTTGACCTAAATAGGTCAACATGAGCAAAATCATATCAAACCAACTCAAAATTCAATGAAACATGGCCTAACCCATTTTTCAAACATATCAAACATACCCAAATTGAAATCAAGGCCAAATGATCATTTTACCCTAGGCCATAGGGTAAATTTTGGCCAAATGCACAAGGAACTTGGTCAAATCCTCTTCATGGCCACTTGGCACACTCTTAGTGGACCAAGTGGATGAAAGTGTGGTGCACCTAACCCAATGGGTTTGGATCAGCCCAACCTAGCCTAAGGTCAAATCGACCACTTGCTTGAACATGGCCAAATGGGAATCATTCCTCCACCCATTTCAAGAACATGACACTCTTCCACTACCTCCCTCTGGCCAAACCGAATGCAATGACACATCAAACGGCCTAACAAACCCAGTCAAGGAGCTCAATTGGATCAAAATGGCAAGAGAAGGCTCGACCATCTGATTGTTCTAGGGGGAGATGTACTCCCCCTAATTTCACTTGAATTTCATTCGGCCCTATTTGATTAAAACATAGGAACTCAGAGCAAGCCATTACAAGTCTTCCCAAGCTTCTTAGAGTGAGTTAGAATTCTCCTTCTCTTAGTTTTCTTAGGCTAAAAATAGGGGAGCTCCACTTGAAATCCCATTTACTCCATATTCAATCCCAAGCCAATTAACTTTACAAGCCCCATCAGGGAACTCAATCGAGTTCACCCAATCCTTTTCCCAAGCTCCAAAAGCAAGGGAGGTACACTTCGATCAAAGTCGCAAGGAGTTGAAGGTGGAGTTGGCCTGTAGAAGGATCTACCCAATTTTAAAACCTCCAAAATTTAACAAAGCTTCATCTCCACTAGACAAAGCTTCTCCAAAGGAATCGAGTGTCGTTGATAGCCCGGTGAGGTAAGCCATTAAATAGAGCTCAATCTAGCCATGGTCTGGTCCTTTGTGAAGTGAAGTTTTATCTCATGAGATTCCAGCAGTTAGATGTGATCTCCCTTGCATGGTGGTGGTGTGGGTTGAATTTGAGATCAATCTGAGCTAAATCGAGCTTGGATCATACCATAGAAGATGGATAGTGGCCATCTCTCGCAAGCGATCTCAAGGAAGAATCATGGGCCGTCCATCCACGTGTTTTGAATGGACGGCCATGATTGAAACATGTAGGATTTGTCGTTTAATCCCTTTAGAACCGTGAATCTATCCTTAGCCATCCGATCCTTGATCATACGGACAGGGAGAAAGCGCATAGCACCGCCGCTAACGCGGTGCTATGATGTGACAACTTAAATAGCGAATCTAGTTGTGCCACATGGAAAGTCTGCACCGCATCAGCCTCCACGGGGCCGACGAGATTAGCTTTATAATTAAGTGATTAATTACTTAATTAAGAAAGGAAACTTCAAAAATTCATATATAAGTGTAGAAAAATTAGAAAAATGTGAAATAAATTGCATATGAAAGGTATTTAAATCTAGAATATTATAAAATTGATTTCAATGAATTTTGAACAATGTTATTTTTGATTTGGGTTTTATTGGAAATTTGATTTTGCTACTCTCTAATTACCCGACAATTGCAATCCCCTAATTTTCTTAGGATTTATTGATGGTTTAATTAGAGAATTGCTAGATTAATTTCTAATTATCCTCTTAATGTAATTAAGTTTAATTAAGTGTGTAATTAGTGGTTTAACCCCTTGATTGAGTTAATTAAGGTTTGTTTAAGTGAACATAAGATTTAGGGAATAATGGTTATTTTCCTTAAGCTATTCCTTAAACGCCTCTTTCTTCTTTCTAAACTTAATTAAGGATTAATTCATTAATTACCTACCTAATCAATTTGATAAAATTCTAAAACCTTCCAAAACTTAACTAATTCACTTTGAGTAGATGCTTAGGTGTTCAATAAACTAAATGCATTAAAATCAAAATCCAACTCACATGTGTGAGATGGGTTATCAAAGTACTTAACTTAAACCCCTTAATTAATCATTAATCATGAGCCAAATGTATTAGACCCCTTTTTTTAGGTTCATTGCTGATTTAAATTTCTTGTGTGGTTTTATGTCATATCATTGGCTCATAATTATTTGATTAAATATGCTAAGGTGGTGTAGGTAAGGGGTAATTAACATACTTAACTCATACATTAACCTAATAAAAATATAAATATCATCTAATCATCTAAAGATTAAACTAAAATTCCTTACACATGGGGGAAATGGGTTAGGACCAGCAAACATTCTTTCACATTTCCTAAATCAAACATAAAACAAATTCAAAACAAAAATTACATTAAACAAACTTTGATTCACTTTAAACTTTCTTATTTCATAGCATTGCTTTTAGAAATTAATTATAGTGAATGAATTTACATTGCTTTCATCACTTTATTTCTTTCTTAGCATGCTAAATGTGTATGTCATATGAAATTCATGCATTCATATCTTTTAAAAAATCAAAATCGAAATGAAATGTTTTCTTTATGTTAAATTGTATGTTTTGGCTAAAGTAAAAATATGAATGGCTATTATCACTATTAAATCCAAAACTATTTTCAAAATCTATAAATCAAACACCTAAAATGAAAGTGTGCTACTTATAATTATTTATAAGCTTGCATGTGGATATAAATATGAAGACGCGTGCATAGTGTGGCTTTCCTTCTCTTTCAAAGATAGTTTTGAATAGGATTTGACAAAGTGTATAGTTCATTTGAAAAGAACACAACACTTGTCTAACCTCATTCCTATCCATTCCTATGCTATTACCTAAGAAAGACATCCACACTTGTACATATAAATTGCATAAACAAATTAAACAAACAAATACAAACTTTTTGCATCTTGCTTTTTTCCATTCATTTCTTTTATTCATGTGTTTGAATTTAAGGAAAGTGGTATATTAGTCTGAACAACCGGGTTGTGAGGCTTTAAGTTGACCTAAGTAGGTCTTGTACCTTATGCCCCCAGTGCTAACAATGGCGCCGTACTCACTTATGCCTTTCATACATATACATGTGCATGTGAATAATGGATAAATGAAACCCCTCTTTTCTACTTAATGAAAATCATGCATCATAAAACATTCCAATTTTCTTAAGTAACATTTTTTAGCATTCATCATAAAGTGTGCTAAATATTTCCATTTGTATGTATAGATATGCTTAGGATTCATTCATATGCATGTTGTACATGTTGGGAAAGAAATGAAGTGATGTGTGTTTTGTTATATTAGTTCACTTTACTTAATCTTAAAATGCCTTTCTTTTGAATAGGTTTGTTTAGGAAAAATCTAAACTTAGGATTAATTAAAACACATAATAAAATATTTACTAAATAAAATCAAATATGAATCCACTTTAGAAATTACTTAAGGTATGGAAGGAAAGAGAAGTTCTCTTTTCTTTTCTCTCTCTTTATAACTTAGTAATTAATTGTAGGATTCACTTAAACCAAAATAAATCACCAAATAAAAATCATCCAAATCAACTAAACACTTAATTGAAACCACCCATCTAAGTTGAACATCTTCACACTTAGAAAATCTAAACTTTAAAGCCATAGCTAAGCATACCACACAAACCTTTTAAAGCACACACATTAGGTTAAGTCACAACTTCTAGCTTTAGGTTAGGGTGCATGGCTTGATGTTTGCTTTTATTTTGTGATATATTATTTCTAGTCTAGATGTTAGGGTGTATGTGCATAGAATGAATGGTAGGGCGATCTTAGTCTAACCATTATTTTCTGCAGGGGATTGTGCTTAAGGGGCGTTGTAATAAAAATATAAATGCTTTTGTTGTGCAGGTGCTTGTACCCCTAAGCATAATCCAATAAGCCAAGTAGACTTGGTTACCAATGTTTGGGGTGCTAAGTCCAATATACATGCTTGAAATTTGTATGATTTGTTAAGCTAATCACTGTTTTGCAAGTGTTAATTAGATTTTTTTCATGCTTCATGTAATTTTGCAATTAGAGTTTTGGAATGAATGTTATGGGGGATTAGGATGAGCATTGGTTATAAGATTTCATCTTATGTACCATGTGAAGCCTTTGGAGCAACCACCTTCCAACCATCCAAAAGAAGTAACCAAAAGAAGAAAGAAGAAAGAAGAAGAAAGAAAGAAAGAAGAAGAGAAGAAATGAAGACCCTAATAACATGAATTTTCTTACTTGATTGTAAAGTAATTCAATTGTAATCCGAGTTGTATAAGGATAGAGCTTGACTACCCAATTTATTTTTGGGTTTGTGCAGTGGAGCCAGACCACAAATGGCCTCTTATTCTTTTGCTAGCTTTATAAAATGTTTGATGTTTGTTTAGCTTGTGCTTTAAGATGGCATGTTTTCCTAGTTTCTTCCTTACTTTGATGTATGGCCTAGACGATAATTAGGATCTTAGGGAAAAATAAATCTTCTACCAAATTAATCAACTCAAAATTAAAAATAAATAACTCATAACCTCACCTAACGCTTAGGCTAAAAATCAAGATAAAAGAATTAGCAACTCCTTAGCTGAATGAGTATTTCTTTTCTAACATCATGCATAAAAGCATATTATTTCACTCTTGATTGGAGGGCTTCCACCTTTGCCAGAGAACTTGGCTTGACCTTTGAGAGCCATGGTGGAAACACACCTCCCCTTCTCGTTGATTTTGGCCCATAATATTACCTCTCATACATTAGGCTTATGAATCCTATAAGCCCGAGTCAAATGATTTTCCAAAAATGAAAGTAAAATGTAATATGTTTTGCATTAGATATAGGTCATTTTTTTATACCCTTACATGATCTAGTCTCTTAGGGAGTGAGTTTAAGAACTTAGTCTCTTTCTAAAAGAAACAACAACCTAGCTATTTTACATAAAGCATATGACTTGCCTACATGAACTTAGTCTCAGGCGATTGTAAGTCCAAGCAGTCGAGTGATTTGTCCTCTCTTGTAGAGGTAAACCAAATTCCCATTTTTGCCTTAGATTTAGGTCATGCTTTTGGCCCTCCCTAGATTTAGGTTAGGTCGCTTCTCCCTTCTATGGGCCATAAGCATAAATCCTCAGCATTTCCATAACCTTGTATTATGGAATTATAAGTCCTAAACTTCTAATAAAAATTCAACACAAATAAATAATTCAATTTCAAAAAATGTAAAGCCCAACCATAAGATAGTTCAGGATGTTTACTAGGCTTCCTAGTATCCTAAACATCCCATACTCATCTTCATTAGGCTTCGATAAGAACTCCCTCCTCATGATCGATCCCACTTGATTTGCTAAAATAAACTAAGTTATTGATAGTCCTACTTATTGAAATCTTTAGAGACAATGATCATTTACCTTAATCGAGAGTATTCCTAAGGAATCCCCTTTCCTTAGGATGTGATTAACTATGGGGCTTTCCCCTGTAGGAAACTTAACGAACCCGATTTAAAATAAATCATACTTTACTTTTCATGTAAAGTAATGCAAGAATCTCCACATATGTAGACCCATTGTCCTTAGGAGTCCTTATTGAGGTGATTAGGTCCATTGTAGGGTGGTGACTTCTATCTTTCGAGATAGTACACCTCTACTCAATGTCGTACCCAATTACCCTCAATAAGAACATCTGTGGATCTACGTGGTGTCCAAAATGCATAAAGTGTATATTTCTATCTTCATTTTATTCCACATAGATTGAAGATAGAAGTATACCTCTTAGAAATCTTAAAATATTTTTCACCACAGATATTTCTGGCGACTCCGCTAGGGATGGTTCCTCTCTCAATCTTTGGTAAATGATCATTGTCTCCAAGTATCGATAGTGGGTTTGTACTTTTGTATGAATTTAAGACTATCTTTCTTTCCATTGGCACTTAGCTTATTTCATCCTTAAGTTAAGCTAGCCAACCTCTTTAGGTTTTAGGACCTCATCCCGTGTTGGTCTTAAAACCCCCATTGAGTTCCCCAATTGGAGAAAATAATAAAAAAAGAATTAATTAAAGACTTCCTCCTTACCATTTTTGGTAAGGAAAGGTTCATTCTAAAATAATAAAGATAAAATAAATCCATCATAAAAATCTTGCTTTTCAAAAGCACACTTTTTCAAAATGCATATAATAAAAAATGTTTTGCACAAAATTTTCTTAAGTCACCTTCATCTAACAATCTTCATGAATTTATATATGAAGATCATCTTTACAAAATAATTCCAACAATCACATTTTCTAAAAAAAGCAAAATGAACTTCTCAACTCAATTTATTTTGAAGACCTCATTTTCAATAATAAAATTCCAAGAATCACATTTTCAAAAGCACATATGAAACCTCTCCTCAATTTATTTATTGAAGACTTCATTTTCAAAAATAAAATTTTCAAACAATCATGTTTTCAAAATATGCATAAAATTATTGAAGATGGGCCTTTCCATTCAAAAAATATCCAAATATGTGTTGGGATTTCATCTTCAAGCAAAATCACAACTTTGAAATTTCAACATACCCAAATTTGTTAAATGGAAATTTCTCTTTTCAAAAGCAATATAAAATTCTTCAAAACATATTTAACTTATTGAAGATCCACAATCAAAATCTAAACTTTCTAAAAGACATGAATATTTCATTCAATATGCCAAAATCTATTAATGAAGTCTCCTTTTCCAAATAAAATAACATTTTGAAACACTAACATATTCCATATGATTTGTTTTCCAAAAAAGCAAAAACACAAAAATACATCTTTAAAATGAAACATAATTGATTTCATTCATACTCAAATTTGTTAAGAAATTTTCATTCCACAAAATTTTCAAAACACATTTGGAACTTCATTCTAGCATACCACATTTGCTAAAATGAAGTCTCCCTTTTCTAAAAAAAAAGAAACACTTTTGGAACCTCATTATTTAGCATACCATATTTTCTAAAGTGAAGTCTCCATTTTCAAAACATAAAATTTAACAAGAAAATTTTGGAACTGATAAGTCTCCGCATTAGTGGTAAAATAAAATAAAATTAAAAGGAAAATAAAATGGGTCAATAGATGGTGCAACATGATGACTTCCCAGTAGGTCACCCATCATAGTACTACTCTCGCCCAAGCATGCTTGACTTAAGAGTTCTCATGCGATCTGATGTGCTGGTGAAGTCGCGCCCACTGCAGGTGTGCTGCAAATTATTCTCATGCGGAACTCATCCATGCCACGATAAGGCTTCAAAATAGCCGAAATCAAAGATACGGGTCCAGCATCTACGATGATGGAGATATTTCCATCATAATAATCGACGATCGCGCGTGAAGTTATGGATTTGGCTCCACCCAAATGGATCGGCAATGTGGGGCCCTCAACTCATGTTTTGCAGTCCGAGACATCCCATGGATGAAGTTTTCAGAGTCGATGGAGATCGTCGAGTTCTCTGATGTTAGTGATAAAATAAATCAAACTTAAAAGGAAAATAAAATCGGCGGCATCAATAGATGGTGCAACACGATGACTTCCTAGGAGGTCACCCATCATAGTACTACTGTCGCCCAAGCACGCTTAATCAAGTGTTCTCATGCAATCGGTGCGCGGTCGCACTAGAGATGTGCCACAAATTTTTCTCATGAAAACTCATCCGCAAAGCTAAATAGCCAAATTAGAGGGTCCCGCTTATCGCATCTACATCATATGCCCCATTGAGATCTTACCGGGTTAGGGTCATAATGTCAAATCGGACGATCGTGCGTGAAGTTATGGTGATTTTCGTGCGGCCTCCAACCGAGACGCGTTGATCGGCCATATGACTTTTTGTAGTCCAAGGCATCCTATGGATGACATTTTTGGAGTCTATGGTGATAGTCGAGTTCTCCTGCATCAGCGGTAAAATAAAATAAACTTAAAAGAAAAATAAAATGGGCGGCATCAACATATGACGCAATACAATGACTTCCCAAGAGGTCACCCATCATAGTACTACTCTCGCACAAGCACGCTTAACTGAAGAGTTCTCAGGCGACCTGGTGTGTTGGTGCATCGCACCCGCTAAAGATGTGTCGCAAATTGTTCTCATGCGAACTCGCGGCAGGTAGGCATCAAATAGTCAAAATCGGAGATACGGTCCATCAGCGCCCACGTGAGATCTTTGGGTTAGGGTCATAATGTTGAACCGGACGATGTGCATGAAGTTATGCTGATTTCGTGCGGCCTCCAACCGAGACCGTGGATCGACCACGTGGGAACGACAGCTCATGTTTTGTAGTCCAAGGCATCCAGTGGATGACATTTTTGGAGTCTATGGAGATCACTGAGTTCTACGTCAGCAGTAAAATAAAATAAACTTAAAAAGAAAATAAAATGAGTGGTATCAACAGATGGTGCAACATGAGGACTTCCCAGGAGGTCACCCATCATAATACTACTCTCGCCCAAGCACGCTTAACTGAAGAGTTCTCATGGGATCTGGTGTGTTTGTTCGCATGCACCGGAGATGTGCTGCAAATTATTCTCATGGGGAACCTATATGTGCCGTGGTAGGGCTTTGAAATAGCCAAAATCGGAGATACGGGTCCAACCAGATGCGGCTATGGTGCATCTGCTTGTCGTGCGCCCCACAGAGATCTTTCTGGATTGGGATCGTAATGGTGAGTCGGACAATCATGCTTGAAGTTATGGTGATTTCCGTGTGGCCTCCACCCGAGATGGGCGGATCAGCCGCGTGGGCCACGCGGCTCATGTTTTGTAGTCCGAGGCATCCCATTGATGACATTTTTGGAGTCGATGGCAATCAGAGTTCTCCAACGTCAGCGGTAAAATAAAATAAACTTAAAAGGAAAATAAAATGGGCAGCATCAACAGATGGTGCAACACGACGACTTCCCAAGAGTTCACCCATCATAGTACTACTCTTGCCCAAGCACACTTAACTGAAGTGTTCTCATGTGATCTGGTGTGCTGGTGCGATCGCACCCGGTGGGGATGTGCCATAAATTATTCTCATGAGAAACTCGTTCGTGCAGTGGTAGGGCTTCAAAATAGTCAAAATCGGAGATATGGGTCCCGCCAAGCCCATTTGCGCGTCCTACGGCCCGCGTAGATTTTTTCGGGTTAGGGTCATAATGTCGATTCGGACGATCGTGCGCGAAGTTATGCCGATTTCCTCCCTCCACCGAGATGCGCTGGATCGCCGCTCTGGGGCTCATGTTTTGTAGTCCAAGGCATCCCGTGGACTACATTGTTGAAGTCTATGGCGATCGCCGAGTTCTCTAGCGTCAGCAGTAAAATAAAATAAACTTAAATGGAAAATAAAATGAGCGTCATCAACAGATGGTGCAACACGACCACTTCCCAAGAGTTCACCCATGATAGTACTACTCTCACCCAAGCAAGCTTAACTGAAGAGTTCTCATAGGTTCTAGTGTGCTTGTGTGGTCACGCCCACTGGAGATGTGCCACAAATTGTTCTCATGCAGATCCCGTCCGTGCCGCGGTAGGGCTTCAAAATTTCCAAAATTGGAGATATGTGTCCCGCTAGATGCATCTGCGGCACATTTGCACGTCGTGCGCTTTGCAGAAATCTTTCGGATTGGGGTCATAATGGCGAATCGGACAATTGTGTGCGAAGTTATGATGACATCCCTGCGGCCTCCACCCGAGACACGCGGATCAGCCGCGTGGGGCCCGCGACTCATGTTTTGCAGTCTGAGGCATCCCATGGACAATGTTTTTGTAGTCGATGGCGATTCGATTTCTCCGGCATCAGCGGTAAAATAAAATAAACTTAAAAGGAATATAAAATGGGCGGCATCAATAGATGGTGCAACACGAAGACTTCCCAGGATGTCACCCATCGTAGTACTACTCTTGCCCAAGCACACTTAACTGAAAAGTTCTCATTGGATCTGGTGTGCTAGTGCGGTCGCGCCCGTTAGAGATGTCATGCAAATTTTTCTCATGCAGAACCCATCAGTGCCACAGTAGGGCATCAAAATAGCCGAAATAAGAGAAACGGGTCCCACTAGATGCGCGGCTACGTCGCACCCGGAGATCTTTGGATTCATAATGGCCCATTGGACGATCGTGCATGAAGTTATGGCGATTTCGTCGCCATCCATCGAGACTTGTGGATCCCGTGGGGCCTCGTTTTTTGCGTCAAAGCATCCCATTGACGGCGTTTCATAGTCGATGGCGATCGCCGAGTTCTTCGGCTTCAGCGGTAAAATAAAATAAACTTAAAAGGAAAATAAAATGGGCAACATCAACGGATAGTGCAACACGACGACTTCCTAGGAGGTCACCCATCATAGTACTACTCTCGCCCGAGCATGCTTAACTGAAGAGTTCTCATGCAATCTGGTGTGCTGGTGCGATCACAGCCGTTGGAGATGTGCCGCAAATTATTCTCATACGGAACTCGTGATGCAGCAGGGCCTCAAAATAGGCAAAATCAAAGATACGGGTCCCGTAAGGCGCATCTATGCATCATGCGTCTCGAGGAGATCTTTCCGGGTTAGGGTCATAATGTCAAATCGGACGATCATGCACAAAGTTATGGCAATTTCCATGCGGCCTCCACCCGTGATGTGCGGATCGCGTGCGCGATGTTTTGCAATCCAAGGCATTTGTGGATTTTTTCGAGTCTATAAGTTTCCGAGCGGTAAAATAAAATAAACTTAAAAGAAAAATAAAATTGGCGGCATCAACAGATGGTACAACACGATGACTTCCAAGGAGGTCACCCATCATGATACTACTCTCGCCCAAGCACGCTTAACTGAAGAGTTCTTGTCGAGTCTGATGTGCTTGTTCGGTCGCACCCGCTGGAGATGTGACGAAAATTATTCTCATGTGGAACTCGTCCGCCATGTTAGGACTTCAAAATAGCCAAAATTAGAGATACAAGTCCCACCAGATGCCACTGTGGTGCATCTGCATCGTCACTGAGATCTCTCCTGACATAATAAATGGATGATGACGAAGTTATTGTGATTTATGCGTCCACGAGACTTCGGATCAACCGAGGATCGTGTTTTTTGTCGATGGTAATCACCGAGTTCTCTCGCATCATACATAAAATAAAATAAACTTAAAAGGAAAATAAAATGGGTAGCATCAATAAATAGTGCAACACGATGACTTCCCAGGAGGTCACCATCATAATACTACTCTCGCCTAAACATGTTTAATTGAATAGTTCTCATGGGATCTGGTGTGCTGGTTCGATCGCGCCTACAGGAGATGTGCCGCAAATTGTTCTCATGGAACCTGTCCGTGCCATGGTAGGGAATCAAAATAGCTAAAATTGGAAATACGGGTCCCACTAGATGCACCTGCGGCACATCTGCGCATCATGCGCCCCGCGGAGATCTTTCCGGATTGGGGTTATAATGGCGACGATGATCATGCAAAGTTACCGATTTTGTGGCCGCCCACGAGACACATGGATCCTTGGGGCCCTACCATGTTTTGTAGTCCGAAGCATCCCATGGACGACATCAGAAAATAAAATAAAATAAAAATAAAATAAAATGGGCGGCATCAACAGAAGGTGCAACACGATGACTTCCCAAGAGGTCACCCATCATTGTACTACTCTCTCCCAAGCATGCTTAACTGAAGAGTTCTCATGAAATATGGTGTGGTCACGCCACGAGATGTGCAAAATTTCGAACCTTCGCGTGTAGGGCTTCGAAATAGTCAAAATTAGAGATACAGGTCCCATCAGATGCACCTGCGGCACATTTGTGCGTCGTGCACCCCGCGATGGTCTTTTCAGATTGGGGTCATAATAGCGAATCAGACGATCGTGCACGAAGTTATGATGATTTTTGTGCAGCCTCATCCCGAGACGTGCGGATCAGGCGCGCGGGGCCCGCAACTCATGATTTGTAGTAAGAGGCATCCCATGGATGATATTTTCAGAGTCGATGGCGATCACTGAGTTTTGGCATCAGCGATAAAATAAAATAAACATAGAAGGAATATAAATTCAGCGGCATCAACAGATGGTGCAACATGACGACTTGTCAGGAGGTCACCCATCATAGTACTACTCTTGCCTAGGCACGCTTAACTAAAGAGTTCTCATGAAATCTGGTGTGCTGGTGCGGTCGCGCCCGTTGGAGATGTGCGGCAAATTGTTCTCATGCGGAACCCGTCCATGCCTCAGTAGGGCTTCAAAATAGTCAAAATCAGAGATACATGTCCCACCAGATGCGCCTGCGGCACATCTGCTCGTCGTGCACCCCGCAAAGATATTTTCGGATTGGGGTCATAATGGCGAATCGGTCGATTGTGCACGATGTTATGGCGATTTTCATGCAGCCTCCACCCAAGACATGGGATCAGTCACGTCGCGCCTGCGACTCCTGTTTTGCAGTCCGAGGCATCCCACAGATGATGTTTTTGGAGTCGATGGTGATCATCGAGTTCTTCGACATTAGCGGTAAAATAAAATAAACATAAAAGGAAAATAAAATGGGCGGCATCAACAGATGGTGCAATACGATGACTTCCCAGGAGGTCACCCATCATAATACTACCAAGCATGCTTAGCGAAGAGTTCTCATGGATCCGTGTGTCGCGATGCGCTTAGAGATGTTGTAAATTGTTCTCAAGTGAAACCCGTCCGTGCCAAGGTAAGGCTTCAAAATAGCCAAAAATTGAAGATACAGGTCCCGTTAGATGCTCCTAATTTGCGCGTTGTGCGCTCTGCGGAGGTCTATCCGGATTGGGGTCATAATGGTGAATCAAATCGCGGCGCAAGTTATGACAATTTTTTGGCCTCCACGAGCGCTGGATCGTCGTGGGGCCCGGCTGTTTTGTAATCTGAGGGATCCCATGGACGACGTTTTTGGAGTCGATAGGGATCGCCGAGTTTTCTGACATCATTGGTAAAATAAAATAAAAATAAAAGGAAAATAAAATGGGTGGCATCAACAGATGGTGCAACACGATGACTTCCGAGGAGGTCACCCATCATAGTACTACTCTAGCCCAAGCATGCTTAACTGAAGAGTTCTCATGGAAGGTGTCGGACGCCCGGAGATGTGCTGCAAATTATTCTCATGCGAAATTGCCCGCGCTAGGACTTGAAATAGTCAAAATCGAGATACTGTCAGCGCGGCGACACATCGTAGTGCGCATGGAGATCTTTCCATATTGGGGTCTTAATGGTGAATTGGATGATCGTGCGTGAAGTTATGGAGATTTTCCACCGCACGAGATGTAGATCCACATGGGGCGTGATTCGTGATTTGTCCGAGGCATCCCATGGATGACGTTTTCAGAGTCACTTGCGATCGCCGAGTTCTCCGGTGTCAGCGGTAAAATAAAATAAATATGAAAGAAAAATAAATTGGGCGGCATCAATAGATGGTGCGACACGATGACTTCCTCGAAGGTCACCCATCATGGTACTACTCTAGCCCAA
Source organism: Cymbidium sinense (assembly GCA_021442155.1). Taxonomy (NCBI): domain Eukaryota; kingdom Viridiplantae; phylum Streptophyta; class Magnoliopsida; order Asparagales; family Orchidaceae; genus Cymbidium; species Cymbidium sinense. The sequence goes on from CM038214.1 coordinate 165,069,924, forward strand.
GCATGCTTAACTGAAGAGTTCTCATGAAATCTGGTGTGTTGGTGTGATCTCTCTCGGAGATGTGCGGCAAACTGTTCTCATGCGAAACCCATCCATATCGAGGTAAGGCTTCAAAGTAGTCAAAATCAGAGGTACATGTCTCGCTAGATGCGCGACACATCACGCCATGCACCCCGCAGATCCTTGGGGTCATATCGACGAATGATGCGTGACGTTATAACAATTTTTGTGTGGCCTCCACCTGAGAGGCTCGGATCAGCCGCGTGGGGCTTGTGGCTCGTGTTTTGCAGTCCGAGGCATCCCACGGATGACGTTTTCAGAGACGATGGAAATCATCGAGTTCTCTGGTTTCAGCGGTAAAATAAAATAAACATAAAAGGAAAATAAAATGGGTGGCATCAACAGATGGTGCAACGCGATGACTTCTCAGGAGGTCACCCATCATAGTACTACTCTCGATGAAGCACACTTAATTGAAGAGTTCTCATGGGATCTAGTGTGCTAGTGCGATCGCACCCACTGGAGATGTGCTGTAAAATGTTCTCATGCAGAACCCGTCCGTGCTGCGGTAGGGCTTTAAAATAGTTGAAATCGAGATACTGGTCTCTCCAGGTGTGCTCGTGGCACATTTGCGTGTCGTGCACCTCGTGGAGGTCTTTCTGGATTGGGGTCATAATGGATCAGACAACCGTGCGTGAAGTTATGGCAATTGCGGTACCGCCGAGAGACACCGGATCGCCGTGTGGCCCGGGCTTATTTTGCTCCGAGTAATCACACGGATGACTTTTTCGAAGTCGATGGTGATCGCCGAGTTCTCAGTGGAAAAATAAAATAAACATAAAAGGAAAATAAATTGACATCTACAGATGGTGCAACACGATGACTTCCTAGGAGGTCTCCCATAATAGTACTACTCTCACCCAAGCACGCTTAACTAGAGAGTTCTCATGAAATTTGGTGTGCTGTTGCAATCATTCCCAGTTGGGATGTGTTGCAAATTGTTCTCATGTGAAACCCGTATGTTCCGCAGGGCTCAAATAGAAATCGAGATACGGTCCCACTGATGTGCGCAAATATATGTGCATCGCGCTACCGGAGATATTGGATTGGGTCATAATGGTGAATCAGATGATCGTGTGGGAAGTTATGATTTTCATGCGGCCTCCACCCGAGTTGTGCAGATCAGTTGCGTGGGGCTCGCAGCTCATGTTTTGTAGTCTGAGGCATCCAACGGATGACATTTTTGAGTTGATGGCGATCGCTGTTCTCCAACGTCAACGTTAAAATAAAATAAACTTAAAATGAAAGTAAATTGGGTGGCATCAACAGATGGTGCAACATGACGACTTTCGAGGTCACCCATCTTAGTACTACGCCAAGCATGCTTAATCGAAGAGTTCTCATAGATCTAGTGTGTCGCACCGTCACGGAGATGTGCTACAATTATTCTCAATCAAACCCATCCGTCGCGATAGGCTTCAAATAGTCAAAATCGAGATACATGTCCCGAGAGCTGCGTGACACGCTCTCGCGTTTCGTGAAGATCTTTCGATTCATCCGGTCGATCGATTGTGTGCGATGTTATGGTGATTTTCAAGCAGCCTCCACCTGAGACGTGGGGATCAGTCACGTCGGGCCCATGACTCTTATTTTGCAGTCCGAGGCATCCCACATACGATGTTTTTGGAGTCGATGGAGATCGCCAAGTTCTCCGGCATCAGCGGTAAAATAAAATAAACATAAAAGGAAAATAAAATGAGCAGAGTGGTGTGCAATATGATGACTTCCAAGGAGGTCACCCATCATAGACTACTCGCCCAAGCACGCTTAACTGAAGAGTTCTCATGGGACTTGGTGTGCTGGTGCAAATGCACCCGCTAGAGATGTGCTGTAAATTGTTCTCAAGTGAAACCCGTCCGTGTCACCGTAGGGCTTCAAAATAGCCAAAATCGGAGATACAGGTCCCGTCAAATACTCCTGGATCACATCTCACGCGGCGCGGGAGGTCTTTCCGATTGGGGTCATAATGGGAATCGGATGATCATCATGCGTTATGGCGAATTTTCATGGCGCCCAGATGCACGGATCATCCGCATAGCTGCACTGTTTTATCCGGGCATCCCATGGATGACATTTTCAGAGCCGATGGCGATCACCGAGTTCTCCATCAATAGCGATAAAATAAAATAAAAATGAAAGAAAAATAAAATGGGCGGCATCAACAGATGGTGCAACACGATGACTTTCCAGGAGGTCACCCATCATAGGACTACTCTCACCCAAGCACGCTTAACTGAAGAGTTCTCATGAGATGTGGTGTACTGGTGCGGTGCACGCTGGAGATGTGATGTTAATTATTCTCATGTGGAACCCGTCCGTGCCGCAGTAGGGCTTCAAAATAGTCAAAATCGGAGATATGGGTCCCAGATGCGCCTGCGACACATTTGCATGTCGTGCACCCCGCAAAAATCTTTTCAGATTGAGGTGATAATGGAGAATCAGATGATCGTGCATGAAGTTATGGAGATTTTCGTGCGGCCTCCACCCAGGATGCACGGATCAGCTGCGTGGGGCCCGCAACTCGTGATTTGTATTCCGAGGCATCCCATGGACAACATTTTTGGAGACGATGGCGATCGCTCGAGTTCTCTTGCGTCGGCGGTAAAATAAAATAAACATAAAAGGAAAATAAAATGGGCGGCATCAACAGATGGTTCAACATAATGACTTCGCAGGAGGTCACCTATCATAATACTAATCTCGCCCAAGCACGCTTTACTAAAGAGTTCTCATGGGATTTGGAGTGCTGATGCGGTCGCGCCCGCTGGAGATGTGCGGAAAATTGTTCTCATGCGGAACCCATCGGTGCCAGCGGTTGGGCTTTGAAATAGTCAAATTCAGAGATACATATCCCACCAGATGCGCCTGCGACACATCTGTACGTTGTGCACCCACGGAGATCTTTCCAGATTGGGGTCATATTGGCAAATCGGACGATCCTGTGCGACATTATGGCGATTTCCGTGTGACCTCCACTCGAGACGCGTGGATCAGCGCCTGCGGCTCATGCTTTGCAGTCCGAGGCATCCCACTGATGACATTTTCATAGTCGATGGTGATCCACGAGTTCTCCGACATCAGCGATAAAATAAAATAAACATAAAAGGAAAATAAAATGGGCGGCATCAACAGATGGTGCAACACGATGACTTCCTAGGAGGTCACCCATTATAGTACTCTCACGCTTTAATCAAGTTCTCATGAAATCGGTGTGTTGGTCGGCGCTTGGAGATGGCCTGCAAATTGTTCTCATGAAGAACCCATATATGCCATGGTAGGGCTTCAAAATAGTCAAAATCAGATATTCGCTAGATGCACCTACGACACTTCTAATGCTTCCACTAAGATCTTTGATTGGGGTCATATTGGCGTCGATCGCGGCATGAAGTTATGACGATTTCGCTTGCCTCCCCGAGATGTGCGATCCTCGTGGGCTCAGCTCATGTTTTACGGTAACGCAGATGACATTTTCGGAGTCGATGGCGATCGCCTAGTTCTCCGGTGTCGGTAGTAAAATAAAATAAACATAAATGGAAAATAAAATGGGTGGCATCAACAGATGGTGCAACACGATGACTTCCCATGAGGTCACCCATCCTAGTACTACTCTCGCCCAAGCACACTTAACTGAAGAGCTCTCATGGGATCTGGTGTGCTGGTGCAGTCACGTCCGCTGGAGATGTGCTGCAGATTGTTCTCATGTGAAACCCGCCCGTGCCGCAGTAGGGCTTCAAAATAGTCAAAATCAGAGATACGGTGCTGCAGATGCTTTATGGCACATATGCATCTGCTCAGGAGGTCTTTTGATTATTATAAATTAGACGATCTTGCGTGAAGTAATGGAGATTTCCATGCGGCCTCTACCAAAGACGTGTGAATCAGCCGCGTGGGGCCCGCGGCTTGTGATTTGCAGTACGAGGCATCCCGTAGATGATGTTTTCAGAGTCGATGATGATTGCCAAGTTTTCAATCGTAAAATAAAATAAAAATAAAAGGAAAATAAAATGGGCAGCATCAACAGTTGGTGCAACACGATGACTTCCCAAGAGGTTACCCATCATAGTACTACTCTCACCCAAGCATGCTCAACTGAAGAGTTCTCATGAGATCTGGTGTGCTGGTGCGGTCGCACCCGTTGGAGATGTGCTACAAATTATTCTCATGCAGAACTCATCCGTGCCGCGATAGGGCTTTGAAATAGTCGAAATCATATGTTGCTTGGTAAGTAATGCTATAAACAACACTTCCTTATCTTAATTGAACTCGATCTAACTTATGTTTAAGCGTAAGACTTCTATCTATATGTCTATCGTTGATATTTATAGCAGAATTAGGGTGCAGATTAAACCATATTTTTTATTAACATAAATTTCTTGAATTACTCCTAATAAAACTTTTTTTAGAATGAATAATTCTATCATCACCCCATTAAAGTTATAGGGCTATCTATTCCTTTACGAAAGTATATTTTTATTAATAATTGGATTCCTCTAAAAAATAAATGCAAAAAATTTTTTGGGCGAGGTATTTTTTATAAATCCTAATTTTATATTATAGAATTATATAAAGGAATTTTTGTACTTCCTTGAACTTCATTTATTTCAATAGGATATTCTCTTTATCTAATGCAATAATGAATTGATTTTTTTTTCCAATTTAATATTAGCATATCAAAATAGTCTTTTGTTCCTAAAGATAATTCTCTTTTTTCTAATCTTTTTATATTTATCTTCTGAAAGAGTTAATTGTCTAATGTATTCTGATTAGTCATCTATAATTTCATCTATATTATTTATTCGTTCAAGTTCAAACATTTAATCGGAATATAAGTATTCTTCTAAATCATTATTTGAGTAACAATATTGATCAATAAGATTTTCCTCTTGATCAGATAATTCATAGATTTCTTCTTCAGAATCGATTTTGATGATATCAAAGATTGGTTCTAATTCTTGTTCGTCTATAATTTGAACAGATTTTATTCCCGAGACTTTCTTTATTTTAGGACATTCATTAGTATAATGTCCTTCCTCTTTGCATAACCAGCATTTACAAATTTTTTATTTTTTCATTAAATTATCATTTTGTAAAATTTTCTTCTTTATGTTCAATTTATGTTTATTTATTTTCTTAAATAATTTTTTCTTTTTATTACGGGTTGATCATGTACATGAATTTATATTTTTTGAACATACCCATTGGTGTGCAACTATATCATTTTTATTGCAACATAAAGATTGTTTAACACTACCAT
>CM038214.1:165075337-165122476 GCA_021442155.1 Cymbidium sinense
ATTCCCATTGGAGGGATGACAAAGAAAGTTCTAGTTGCTTCCAGACTTATCCACTTCCTTCTGCTTTGTTCAATTCTAGTTTCCACTAAACCAATCAAGCAAGGTTGTGGCCACCAATGAGCGTGGGTAGTTACCCCATAGTTTGTTTGCGGGCACCCCTATAATTCCAAAAGAGAATGGAGGACATTAAATAGCCATAGGGGACATGTCCCCCCATCCGTTAGCTCCACTCTTAGCTTTTTTCACTTCTTTGACAGCACTTCAATCGGCCCCAGAAGTTTGATTTCCCTCTCAAAATGTGCTTTTGAGATCCATTGTTTCCTACTTGTACTCTTGCCCAAACTATCCCTGGTTTGCTTTCTTGAGTTCCCCAAGTTGTTGGGAGTTTGGAACCGAGGTTTTGAGGTATCCAATGTTGGGAGCAAATTTTGGAGGTGTTGCCTTGGTGGAAGTCTCCCCTTCATGGTTGTTGCCCTTGCTGTCAGCCAGATTTTTGTTTAGATTTGCTCCTATCTTGCCCTTTTTGTGTCTCATGAATTGGCCGGTTCTTCCTCTAAGTGACCAGCACCCAAGGACCGTATTCCTCATGCATTGTAGCAGATTTCTGGGTGGTTTCAGCTTGCTGGAAAGTACCTTGATGTGGCTGCAAACCACTTTTGAGTTCAGCACTTCCTTCATGTGTAGTGGTCTTTGCATTGTAGATTGTATCCTGCTGTTGGGCTGCACCTTTGTGTGGTACAAGCTCAGTTCGCACTTCCTTGAGATACTGATAGTATTTGCATTGTTGAGAGTGTCTGTTTGGGGCAACATTGGTAGGAATTGTTGAGTTATTGCACTCACCAATTTCAGATTCAGAGGCATGAAAGGCTCAATGCAATGGTGCAGAATTTTTGGGCTGCAAGTGAGTGTTGGAGGGAGCCTTGCCATGGAAAGGTGAAGAGTTTTGGTTTCCCTTGCTTGGGAAAGAGTCAACCTTGTGCCCAACTTTTCCACATGCAAAGCATAACTGTGTGATGCCTTCATACTCCACTATTTGAAAGAATCTCCCATTTTTTGCTTGAATCCCTACACCTATTGGAAGTCTTTGAGAAAGATCAATCCTAATGCATACTCTAGCATACATGCTCTACCCCCAATTATTGGTTTGATGATCAACCCATAGTGGTTTGCCGATAAAAGAAGCAATCCTAGCAATATTCACATTGTCCCAGTATAGGAGGGGAAGATTAGGAAGTCGCACCCAGATTGGAAAAGATAAACTATGAAGTGATTTGGGAGTGAAGCTTGGAGACCATTTATCCATGTCAATCACATTTCCCACAATGGACCAAGGTTTGTTCATTAATACCACATCCCTTGCCTCTGTGGTATCAAAGGTGCACACAAAACAATCAGGAGCAACCATTATTAGATTGAATTTCCCCCATTGACTCCATTTGCGTTGAAGGTTCGCATTAAGGAAGTAGAAAGGAGGCTTTTTCCCCAAAAGTTTTCTACAAGAGCTCTTTCTAGTTTCATCGGTTATCCTCCACGCATTCTCATCAAGAGTAATTTTGTTCCATCTTCCATAAGAGCTGAATTTCTATCCACGCCCAAGCTTTATGAATTCCTTCCGCCATGGGTTAGCTTTGCAGGATGATCACATGTTCTTTGGCTTGACTTTGGGTGCCCAAAAAAGTCCCATCTGAGGAGTTCCGTTGGTGGCCCTTAGAGTTGGGAGCATGTGGAGCAAAGCCATGTTGAATTCTATAGTCAGATCCCCAAAACAAGGATGTCGGTTTTGTTGAGGAATTTCCACAAGCACCTTGTGTGCATTCGGCTAAAGCAAGGCAATTGGACATTAGGAGGTCGGGCCCAAAGTGGGTGTCCAGCACTCTGACCTGTGGGATTGTCCATACAAGTTGGGCTACCCGCCCCATCAACAGTTAATACATCCATGGGTTCGGACATACCTGTGTCGGTTGCACCCGTAGCCATAGTTAGCTTGCCCAAATTTTGCAGCCCTTGTTATCATTCTGCCTCTAGGAGGGTAGCTAAATGCATTGCCTCATGCTCTGGCTGCCTCTCTTTGATTGAGATGGTGGAACAAGCAGGTTTGAGGGACATCCCTCCCTGTCCAGCAGAGAATCGAAGCCCATCGTGACCCTCCATCTGCGAGAAATTATTGTCGTGTTTAGCCCCTCTCGTGGCTTCATAGATAGGATGAATAGGTTCTTGTAATTTCATTGGTCCATCGAGTTGAATTCCAGACTATCATCCAGCCATGTTCGAGTGGAGCACTATTCCATTGCCGCACGTATCAGTCGAACCGAGCACCAATGTTGTATTTGCTTGCCCAATTTTGATCATGTTGGCTATTGTTTGGCCACAATTAGCAGTCCTAGATCCTTGCTATGAATGAGAACAGTCCACCTCCATGGTTGACATAGTTCCCTTGCCAATCCCCTTGCCATTTTCAACTGGCTTAGCAGCTGCTATAGTGCCCTCTTGCACTATTCCATTGCCCGCAAGGTGAGAATCCTCACTCATGCAGCTTGCCATGACTGCTTGAGTCACCCAACCTGCCACCTTATTACCTTCACGTCCTCCTCTACCCTTCGACTTGTCCCGGGGAGGAGGTGACCTCCGGCCACCTCCCGCCATAGAGAGAGAAGCTCTAGGAAAGTTTCATCCTAGAGAGAGAAAGAGAGAGTGGAAATGAGAGAGCCCCCCCCCCAAAGTTTTTGGGTTCCTTGAAAGTTGCAATTTGCATTAATATGAAAAGAAAGCAGTTACAAACTAGCATAGAGGTGCAACAGAAGATAATCAAAAACAAAAGCAAAACTAACTAAGAGGCACATGCCCCCTATCATCCTCCAAAATGATAAAGAAGGCAGGAGGATTAGTATAATGATCGATGAAGCCAACAAAATCAACTCGAAGCCGTGCAATGTAAGTCGGCTAACCGGTTGTAATCTCTGCAGGTGTAGGAGAAGAGCACCTAATGGAAATCACTGAGGAAGGCTAGATCTGGGGCCTGTGGTGGAAAAGCTGTCCAGAAAGTCTATTGCATGGTCCACTGAAGATAAGCCACGACACTGTGGTTGTCGCCTTTAAGAACCAGACCTTTGTACTCATACATCCACGGCTCCATGAGCTGTTCGATGGAAAGCATAGCTTGTAGTTCGATAGAGGTGTTATCCCAGTATTGGAGGTGAACTCCTGCAGCCTTGAATGAGGTTGCCCATCTCATCCCTAATCACCACACCAATACCTGCTATGCTAGAGGGAAGGAGTGCACCATCAACATTGGCCTTGAGCCATCCAAGAGGGGGGAGTCCAAGAAGAGTAAGAAAATAGGTGGTGGAGCTCCCATTGCTCAAAATGGAAAGGTGAGGTGTTGGTGAATGCCTCCAAGATGTTTGCAGAAGCGCCTTGGGGTTCCATGTGGCCCCATGTGTCTTGGCATTGGTCCTCCATACGACACACACATAGCAGTATGCTCTACCCCAAGTCAAGTTGGCCTTAGAGGTGTTGTTGAATGCCCCGAGGATATCTTGGGAGTTGGCAAAAGAAGGAATGCTAAACCCCCAAGTGGAGAGAATCTGCAGAACAGTGGTCATGAGAGAACATCTGGTCAAGATGTGGTCCAAGTCTTCCGCCTCTGTGCAGCCCCAAGGGCACTGGACTTCCTCAGTCAGCCCCCGCTCATGTAGCCAAGTAAAGGTTGGCACTGCCCCCTTCAGAACATGCCACCAAAATAACTTTTCTGGATGTACGAACCTCAAGCCATATGGGCTACTGTGGGAAAAGAGAGCTTCATAAGCAAGGGCAGAGAGGGACTTACTTAGTGGAAGATGGATCAGCTCTGGCTCATCCGCCACTAAGTAAGGGTGCAGCATCCTTCTAATCTGGTCCACCAGCTCCTGCTCAAAGTGTAACTCCAACTTTGCAATATCCCATGAACGGCCAAGTTGAATGAAAGCAGACACAAGCTGGTCTTCAAGGGTAGCAGCATCAAGGAAAGTAGGTCTCCTATAAAGGGGAACATCAGTCAACTAGGTTTGAGACAATACCTAAACCCTATTTCCATTAGCTAGCCTCCACCAAATGAGAGGTTTGAGGTTCTCTGCTCCATTGAGAAGGATAGCCCAAGATTTGGAGTCACCCCGCCTCAGAGATCTATCCCAGATGTCATCCCCATAACTTTCCTATTGGTAACGGTGGAGAAGGGAAGAAGGCTTCTGCAAGAAGTCCCAGGCAAGTCATCCCCTCAAAGGGCCTATCCAAGTGGTGGCAGAGTGGAATCCAAGCCCCCCAAGTCTCCCAAATAACAAATGGACCACTTCACATAGTGGATACTCTTCTGAGTAGAGCTCTTGTCCTAAAGAAAGGATCTACACATCTTCTCAATTTTCTGCAACACATTCATAGGCATGGTAGTATGTGTTAGCTGGTAGATAGACCCAGGCATTAGAGCCGAAGAAATAAGCACGGCTAGCTGGAGAGATGCCGAGACCCCATGCAAGGATCTTTCCTTGGCCCAATCGTTGGGAATAGTCTCTCTTGTGCAACTTTCTCATGGCCAATTTAAGGCCAAGATAATCCATCTCCTAGACCCTTCTGAACCCAAACAACTTGGTGATGCAGTTTGTTCTCCACCTCTTAGCTGCCTTGCTAAACAGGATGGCAATTTTGGCATAATTGATACGCCCGTCTGGGCAATAATCCTCAAGGATGTCTTTAATTTGCTTACCATGTGCCACCAAAGCCTGAGAAGTGATAAGGACATCATCAGCATAAAGGAGGTTGGAGATGCAAGTACCTCCAATAATGACAGACATGCCCAGATTAGGCCCCCCTAAAATGCCAAAGTGAGAAGCTCGTGAGCATAGAATGAAAAGGTAGGGTGAGAGAACCCCACAAAGCCACAGCATCAATCCACTGTCCTACCATTCAAGATGGAAAACTTGGGATGTGTGACACATTGAACCACCCAATGAATCTTGGGAAACCCATCAGGGACAGCATCTGGTTCAAAGTTTGCCAACTCATCCGGCCATAGGACTGCTTCAAAGTTTGAGAGGTCGAATGTTGGAACTTGTTGAAGATCTCGGCAAGGAGGCGGTGTGAAATATTCTCAGGGACAAAGGCTCCTGCCTCGAAATGAGGACGTGTAGAGGTGCTTCACCGATTCACCAAGATCTTGCAATAAGCTTGTAGATGGTTTAGCATAAGCTGATGGGCTGAAAATTTGGAGGGTTGGCGCCAGCCACCTTGGGTATCAGAATGATGAGAGTTTCCTTCCAAGAATCATCCATGTGGGAAGTGCTAAAGAACTTGGACGGCTGCAATGACATCCTGCTTCACACACTACCAGAACTGCTTATAGAAGTAGGATGTGATCCCATCCAAGCTCGGAGCTTGATTGGCCCCCATGGAGTGCAAAGCCTCCCAAATCTCTTATTCAGATACTACAACATCAAGCAGGGGACTGACATGAGAAGGTACCTCGCTAGTAGGGTAGGCCGCTTGTCAAGGGAGACATCCCCCTCAACCCATTTCTGATGGAAGAAGGCAGTGAAGGTAGCGATATTGCCTGACTATCCACCGCCTCTCCCATCATCCATCATCACACAACCGACTATTGGTGCATATCTTGAAGAGCCATAGTGTGAAAGAAATGAGTATTACCATCACCTCAGTAGCCTCTTTGCCCTTTGCTTCCACCAAGTGTTGAGCCTTGCCAATGTAGAGTTTAGCTCAATGACCTTAAAGCAAAGCTCATCATCCTATGCAGAAGTGAGACCTACATCAGAACACTCTGCAATTTGAAGGGTAGAAATGTCCACCTCCAGCTCCTCCTTTAGCCAGTGGAGATCCTTCAGCTTATTCTTATTCCAATGAAAGAGGGCCTGCAGGGTGCGGCTGCTTTTTCTTTGAAGAATAGTGGCTTTGGTACCATAGTCTGCTTTGCTCCACTTCTGCCAAACAAGCTTCCAAACCATCGGGTAGGAAAGCCAAGTGACCCTCAAAATAACCAATCTGGTGGTTCATGTGAAACAAGAGAGACTGAAAGCAACAGGGGGCAGTGGTCAGAAGCAATGGGAAAGGTGACTAACCTTTGTATCTCTGAGGAGGTTAGAAGCCACAGAATTAACTAGGACCCGGTCGAGGCGGACCCATATTTTCTTCTGCCATCTTTGTTGTTGGTCCAAGTATACCATGGGCCAACGAAGTCTAGCTCATGTAAATCACAGTGCAATCTTCCATCTCCTGAATCGCCTGTGAATAGGTGAACCACTTCCCACCTTTCTTATCCTTGTGTGTCAGAATACAGTTGAACCCTCCTCCAATAATAGTAGGTAACTGCTGATCCACACTGTCTTTCATAGTCTGCCAAAGAACTCTCCTACAGTTATAGGCTTTGTTGGCATACACCCAACCAATAGTCCACTGAGTGCTATCAGCCATGCTAATGCTACCCAATATAATCTAGTCAGAGATGACAAGGGGAAGAAATTTTCCAGATCACATCGCCAAAGGATGATTAACCCTCCAGAGTTTCCCAAAGAAGGGTGGCAGAGGAACTGCGAGTTGATTCCAGCTAACTTATCTACTTCTCATCTAGAGATCTCCTCAATCCTAGTTTCCACCAAGCTGATGATACAAAGGTCATGGCCACCGATAAGGTGGCATAGGTAGTTGTAGATTTCTTGCGGGCCCCCCTACAGTTCCAGAATAGAATGGAAGCCATCAAGTAACCATAGGGGATGCGTCCCCGCCATCCAATGGTGTAAGTGTAGTCTTCTTCCTCTTCTTTGGAAGAGCCTCAATTTTCCCAAGTCATGAAGCTCCCTCTCAAAGTGGGCCTTGAGACTTACTACTACCGCTCTTGCTAGCCTTCTCCGAGCTTTTTTGGGTTTGTCTCCAAACCTAGCTTGGAACACAGGAGGACTGGAGGTATCAACAGAAGGGAGCAACTTCTACAGAAGTGGAGCTTGGGGTGGGGGTACCCCAGTAGTATGTGCAGCTATACTAGCAGATCCAGGTTTGTGACCTGATTTGCCTCCTTCCTTAGCCTTCAAGAGCCCGAGGAGGCTCTCTTCTTCTTCCGGGTGACTAGTACCCAAGGTCCATATTCGGCAGGAGTGGTAGCCGATGGCTGAGTGGTAACTGGGTGAGGAACAGCAGGTTGGTGCTCCAAACCCTTGCCTTTAGTATCATCCACAGTGTTGGTAGTGATCCTAGAGGTGCTACTCTCACCTCCCTCAGCTACCTGAGGTTGGGCACTTCCCTACATGGAATGATTGTTGTTAGCTTGCATAGAGGAGGGGGTTGGGACTTACCCAAGATACGTGCAATTGCAGGGGCTGTAGTGGTTGGGCAAGCATCAACCTTGTGTCCCACTTTGCCACAGACAAAGCACAACTAAGTAATGCCCTCATACTCAACCGGCTGAAAAAACTGACCATGTATCCCATTGATCCACACTCATAGGAAGCTTGTTAGAGAGATCCAGCCTAACACAAACCCTTGCATATACTTTGCCCCAGAAGTAGTTTGGTGGTCCACCCACAACGGTTCCCCAAGAAATGAAGCAATTCTAGCAATATTGATGTTGTCCCAATAAAAGAGAGGTAGATTAGGAAACCTCACCCAAATAGGAGAAGACAAGCCATGGAGGGATTTTGGGTTGAAGGTAGGAGACCACTTATCCAATCCAATGATGTTTCATACCACAAACTAGGGACCATTCATCAAGATAGCATCCCCTTGCCTCAGTCGTGTCAAATATGCAAATAAAGCAATCCGGGGCGACCATCACCAGCTTGAAGGCACCCCATTGGCTCCATTTCCTTTAGAGATCAGCATTAAAGAAGTAGAGTGAAGGTCTTCTTCCTAAGAGCTTTCCCACCAAAGCCTTTTCAAGCTTTGTCTGATTGTCTTCTATAGCATGATCGTCAAGCCTAATGGTGGAGCCATCCTCCATGAGAGTTGAAGCTTTATCCACATGCCCTAATTTGACAAACTCCTTCCTCTTCCATGGATTGGTTTGTGCAGCACTAGGTAGGTCATGCATGGCCTTAGGATTAGTTCCCTTTGAAGTCTCTAAAAGGCCCCTAGAGGGCTTTGATTGTCAAACAAAGGGTTTGAAGTTGCGGAACATGTCCCTTAGCCAGCCATGGAGAACCCCCAAAAAATGCGCCGATTCTTCTTGAGGCATTAGCACAAACACCTTGTGTGCACTATCCTATAGCATTAGAATCAGCCATAGGAAGGTCATGGACGCCCCACCAAAGTGTGGGTGTCCGGCATGCTCATCCCCTGTAGACACATCCATAGACACGGGTCAAGCCCCATCATCATCAAAGATAGCCATGGGATCAGAAATACCTCCTTCGATTAAGCCAGTCACTTGTCCAGACTGATCATCACATTCTGCATGGTAAAGCCCACGTGTCTCGCTAGCCCGCATGCGAGGCGAGAGCGATCCGCTACGCGGATAAGACCTGCGGTCGTTTGTCCGCAAGCTCGCCACGCATATCCAGATCTCCTATCGCCGAAGCTGGCAATTCTCCGTTGCTTATGCTAGCCACGCTAGTTAATTGTGCACCCGCCCTTTACATGCTAGCCATTAGCGCAGCTAGCACTCCACGCAGTGGTTGCCTCCCACTCCCCAATTGAATTGCCGAATGCCTCGCGTATTGCGCATGGACCATCATGCACCCACGCCACCGACAATCGATTAGCATCGCTGGCTAGTCAGTAAGATCCGCCACACACGTAGATAGATAAGATCAAGATCCCTCAGACTCTACAAGAAGAAGCGCCAGGTAATCACAATACCTAGATTCTTACCACAATCAAGATCCTCCTGGCCATCGATCCCAGCGCAACTGCTGGCCGATCCATGCGCTACCTCCTTGCCAACATCCCGCAGAGTCTATAGAGTACACAAACTGTGTAGAATGAATAGTGCCTGAATTCCTGCCAAAATCAAGAATGCCGTCGTCAGAATCCGCGACAATCAGTGTGCCTTGCCATCAACCATTGAATGAATAGTAACTAAACTCTGCCCTCACGCCTCCCCTTCCGTCACCTTGTCGGAGGAGGTGACCGCCACCACCATGAGAGAGAAGTTCTTGGAAAATCGAGCCCTAGTGAGAGAAAGAGGGTGGAAATGAAAGTCGATCCAAAGTTTTTGGGTTCCTTGAAAAGATGCATTTGCATTGATAATGAAAAAATTGATTACAATGTAAAAAATAACAAAGGAAAGCAAAAACTAGCTACTACAGCATATTTCCTATCCTCCTACAAAAGAACAAAAAATGTGGAGGAATAGTGTGACAATCTAAACTATGCCATATAAAATCAAATCTAGTAGCTATATCCCATAGATAGAAGTCTAAACCATTGTAAGATCTTGTATAAGCAAAAATAACCCGGTGGAAGTTCTTCAAAAGCGATGTCCGGAGCATCCGAAGTCGCGCCATATTTCATTGTTTAGAGAAAGTTTGAGGTGATCCACCACACTAATATTATCCCATTCAATGATAATGCCCTTGTATTCGATCATCCATGACTCAATAATTTTGCTTGTATAGAGCATAGCAGCCAATTCAACTAATGTGTTGTCCCAATGCTGAAAACAATGACCCATGGCTTTGATGAAGTTGCCATTTTCATCCCTTAACACCACCGCAATACCGCCAACCCATTGGGAAGGAGGGATCCATCCACATTAGCCTTGATCCAACCAGGAGGGGGAGGACACCACAAAGTACGTTTGATCAGGCCATAGGCGGGTGATGTCCCATTGCTTCTAGAGGATAGGGAAGAATGCATGATGGAGCTTAGGATAAAGGCGAATACTTTTGGAGTACCATGGCCATGGCCAGTCTTTTCTTTCTCCAAACCTGTAGAATAAGCACAATGCATTCTAGCCCAACATAAGTTATCATTGTGTATCTTAATGAGAGCTTGGAGCAAATCATGCAAGTTGCTAAAAATTGGGATAGAATAGCCCCATTTTGCCAAGATCTGAATTATGCTATTGGTTAAGGAATATTGGACAGCAATGTGTTCAGTAGTCTCCTCCTGATTACACCCCTAAGGGAAAAGAGTAATATCAATTAATCCCCGACGAGCAAGCCAAGTGTTAGTTGGCAAGGAATCTTTGATGAGCCGCCACCAAAAGAGCTTTTCCCTAGGGGGAAGTTTCAAATTCTGCATGTCAGTGGGCTTTGGAAGTTTATTAAACCAGATTTTGTATATTATGGAGGTGAGAGTTGTCCCCAAGGGTGACTTGATGAGCTCCGGAGTATCATGTTGTTGCTCCTCCACAATAAGAATGCTGAAAATTAATTCAACAAGTTCCAAACTGAATAACACATGCAGAATTTCAGATTTCCATCTCCCATGATCAACAATCAGGTTCTCCACATTCCAATCCTCCATGCATTCCATGTTGATGAAAGTTGGCCATTTAGAGAGAGGTAGGTCAGCAATCCAAGCAGAGTGAAGGAAATCAACCTCTTTGCCATTAGAAATCCTCCATTTTATATTCTGCTACCAAACACATTCAATAATTTTCAGCAATTGAGTCCTCTTGGGTTCTCTAAGCCATGGGTTCAACCCATACTTCTCGGCCAAGCACTTATGGAGCAGCATATTCAGTTTAGAGATGAAATCCCAAGTTATTCTAGCCCTTAGAGGGCCATTCCAGCTCTTGACCAACTGCAGGCTGAGCCCCCCTTTGTTGGTAGGCATGCAGATTTTGTCCCAAGGAATGTAGTGTATGCAATGTTGGTTGTTATTTCCTTACCAAAGAAAGTTTCTTGCAAGCTTCTCAATCTCCTTTATGATTCCCTTGGGGATTTCGATTTGGGTTGCTTGATACATAGAGATACAAAGCAAAGAAATTCTTATAAGTGTTAAGAGGCCTGCCATTGAAAGGTGTCTAAACTCCCCATGAGGTTTTGTCCCTTGCCTTTTGCACAAGTTGCAAAAAATCTATAGCTTTAAGTTTCCTCATAGCAAGCTTTATGCCTAGGTAGTCAAGCTCCTCAACTCTTCTGAAGCCCATGAGTATAGTGATTTGGTTTGCCTTCCATCTATGTATAGATTTGCTGAACAGAATGACAGTTTTGACAGAATTGATGCACTACCCCGTCCAGTCGCTATAATTTTTTAGAATTTGAAGGAGGCCCTTTGCATGAGCCATAGAAGCTTTAATTGCGAAGAGGATATAGCATAAAGAAGGTACAATATGCGAGTTCCCCCATTGGCAATGGCAACTCCAAAATCAGAACTATGTTGCTTAACGGCTAGAGATAATAGTTCGAGCAGAGGATGAAAAGGTAAGGAGATAGCGGTACCCCTATCGGAACCCACAACTAGCATGAATCCTATCTGTCCTTTGCCCATTTAACAAGAGGGAGAAGGTAGGTGATGAAACACACTGGAGGAGCCAATTCTGGAATTTCATTGGTAACCCGAATTTTTGTAGAATTATAGCTAAGGTTTCCCAGCTCATTTTGTCATATGCTTGCTCCATATCAATTTTGATGGCCATAAATCCCTCCTTGGAGGTGGAGTGTTGGAATTTATTGATAATTTCTGGGCCGCCAAACAGTGATGGGAGATGGATCTAGAAGGCACAAAGGCACCCTGCTCTTCAGAAATGATGTTGGGGAGAATGTTCTTCTTAGACACAAGGATTTTGCTACGCTTAGCAGTTCTACATAGGCTTATGGGCAATTTTGTAGGGCCGGTCGGCATTGGGGGGACTTGGGCCAGGTTTCCATCCGAGGGGCCATGGTACCACTGTAAAAGAACTCCTTGACTGCCGCCATGACATCTTGGCCAATGATTCTCCAAAAGTGCTTGTAGAAGGATGTTGTGATGCCATCAATCCCAGGGGCACGATTAGCACCCATAGATTTGACCACCTCCTAGATTTCAGCCTCATTGATGTCTGCTTCCAAGAGCTTGACAACTTGAGAAGATATTATGTTACTTTCAACAAAACAAGGCCAATTGGCAGTAGTGATAGAATGAGCACTCCATTTCTGCTGAAAAAACTAATAAAGGCACGGTGGATCAAGACCGGGTCTTCAATATTCAGGCCATCATCAAGCTTAAGCATGTTGATTCTATTGGACCTCTTTCTAGCGGTTGCAATGGTGTGAAATAAATGGGTGTTGGCATCCCCCTCTTCAGCCCACCTGACTTTGGCCCTTTGCCACCAACAAGAAAGACGGGCAAGGGTAGAGTTCAGCTCATTTGCTTTAAGGAGGAGGTCTCTTTCTTGCTGCTCAGTCATCCCATGCGGGGAGCAATCAGCCACCTATAGCTGAATTTCCTCTTGAAGGATGTCTCTTTTCTTACTTAAGTCTTTAAGCTTGTTCTTGCTCCAGTAGAATAGGTTCTTCAGTGTACAATGCATTTCCTATCCAATTTTTCAGCCTTGGGCCCATCGTAGTTGCCTTGCCAACTCCTCCAAACTAATTTCCAAGCCATAGGATAGGAAAGCCAAGTGTCTTCAAATTTCAACCACTGTTGAGATTTCCACTTCTCCACCAAAGTGAGTTGAAAGACAATGGGGCAGTGATTGGATGCAACCCTGGGAAGGTGTTTAGTTTGTGCAAGAGGAAGAAGGTTGGAGGCAACGGAGTTGATGAGGAAGTGGTTGAGGCGAACCTAGATATGACTATTTTTATCTTTGTTGTTGGTCCATGTGAATCTTGGGCCGGTAAAATTCAGTTCATGGAGGTCTCCGTTGGTCAAAAAATCCATCATCTCTTTGGGGAGAGAAGGTGAAATGTCCCCTTTTTTTTGCCATTTGGGTCATAGATGCAATTGAAATCTCCCCACGACTAGAATTTCAATGTTGTGAAAGGAATAATAATATCCCAGCGGATGTGGTTAATCCTTATGAGCATAACAAATAGCCACCATCCAATTAGCCTTGTCAGGTAATTGGATGTTCCCCACAAAGCATTGATCATTTTGAATGATAGGGGTGAAAGTGATTAAGTCCTTTCACCACATTGCAAGAATACCTCCAGATTTTCCCACCGCAGGTTGGTGCAAAAAATCCCAATTGTGCCCCGTAATTTTGTCAATTTCTCTGCTGGTGATGTCCTCCACTTTGGTTTCTATAAGGTCGATGAAGAGAGCATGGTGCTCTCCAAGAATTTCCGAGGTAGTGGCCGTAGCCTTCTTACGGACTCCCAGACAATTCCACATTATGATGAAAGTCATCATGGGTGGGGAGAGGTCTCCCCTCCCCTCGATGTGGAATTCACTCTTTTTTTATGGTATCACTTTGATCGGCCCAAGCTGACCCAGTTCCCACTAAAAATGTGTTTTAGAGACCCAGCCATGCCCACGTTTAGCCTTGTTGTGTTTGAATACTTTAGTGGCATCTTCTATTTCCTTTTCTGCAGAAAAAACTATTGGTATGTGTGGTGTGGATGGCTCCCCCTTGCCTTTGTCATGAGGAATCTGCATTGAATACATGTTTCCATTTGCTTTGGAGTTATTAGAACGGGTGCTAAAATTTCCATCTGCCTACAGGTTCTGGTTTTGTACAGTAGCAGATTTTGGTTTTGAGGTGTCTCCTTTGAACATCTTGTTCTGGTTTTCTGCTTTAGGAGGCCGATTCTTCCTTCTTGTCACCAATGTCCATGGTCCATATGATTTATCTAAGTCAGGTTGCTGTAGTATCAAGGAGAACTTCTTTTCCTGTGGTTTGAGCTGAAAAAGTGTAATCAGTAGGGAGGTTTCTTTGAGCTGCAAAATTGCATATTGTTGGATGGATTAGTCGTAGGAGCACTTGTATCTACAGGAGGACTGTTTGCTGAAAGAGGCTCTTTCCTTTGGTTTGAAGCTATTTTAATGCTGAAATGCATCGATTCTTGTCCAAGTGATGCTATCTTGTTGCACAATGGTGGATGGTTTAGCAGGTTGAGCACTTGGGTTTGTACTGCTTGCTTGAACCCTTGATTTTCTATACGATTTTCAGAAGGGTGGGTTCTGTAGTGGGTTAGGAGAGTTGTTGGGCTTGCTGGTGGGTGTCATGGCCTTGTCAAGTTTTGCTCTATCAGGACAAGTTTCAAGCTTGTGTCCTACTTTTCCACAATGGAAATATAGTTGAGCAATTCCTTCATATTCTACTTTTTGAAAAGTGGCCTTTGAAGCCATTGATCCATATCCTAGGAGGGAGTCTCTTTGATAGGTCAACCTTGACATAGTGCATATGTGCTTTGCCCCATTTCTGGTTTGGTTGTCCATCCACATTGGTTCACTGAAAGAAGCAATTCAGCCGATTGTTGCCATCCCAATATATGAGGGGTAGACCGGGGATTCGCATCCATAAAGGGGTAGTGAGACCTACTAGCGAGTCAAGAGAGAAATCGAGTCCACATCCATCCATTGATGACATTGATAAACCAAGGTCCATTACAAAGAACTTCATCCTGAGCTTCAATTGATTTGAAAATACACAAAAAATAATCAGGGCCAACAAGCACTAAGTCGAATTCCCCCCATTGACTCCATTTGCTTCAAATCATTGTTAAGGAAAAAGGGAGCATTTTCCCAAGGAGTTTGCAAACTGCTTCCAACTTTTGAATGTTCTCCATAGAATTGTTGTCCAATGTAGACCCCATCCTTATCACGATGTCTTGAAAGCTAACTTTGGCTAATGGGACAACTGGTGGTTTGTGCCAAGCATTAGTTGTAGCTGTACCTTGTCCCTTCATGTTGTGTGGCATAGAGGCTGTGCTCCTGTTCAGTAAAGCAGAATTTTTGGATAGCCCTTGCATATCTGTTGTCTTGCTGGTCAGTTGGGAACAATTTAAGTTGAGGACCCGGGCATTTGAACTTGTGTTATTTGGCCTTGTTGTAGCCTCCTGGAGGTGGGAAGTAGCTGCATTGAACCTCTCCTGCATAATGCTAGAGAACACCTTGATTGCCATTATCACCTTCGGGCTTCTTTGATATAATATCACAAACACCTTGTGTGCATGGCTGTGGATTGAAGAAATCAGGATGTTGGAGGCCGATTTCAGCCCCTTCCAGTTGGTGTGGAAGGCTGGCGAGATTATCCTGTTTAGAGTTCACATACCACACAGCACAAGCATCCATAGAGCAAGAATGAAATGAATGCGATAAGCTAGCCCCAAAGACTCACTAGGACTCTTGAACAAAAGGGCATTCTTCATACCTGTGATTGCAACAAGGCTATCAATCGATCCCGAAATCGATTTCAATTCATTTGTTCCATATGCCGTGGATCCTCCTGTCATCTCTGCATGGTCGGCACACGATTCGCATAATTCTCCTGCTATTAGTGGTCTTGTTGGCGTGCTTGAGGATGGAGCCTCGGTATGAAAACTATGGTGATGAAGAGCCTTCCTCTAGGATGCAGCAGTGCATCATAATTGTCTCAGCCGTGATGCCACTAGCACAAATGTTGTCGTTGGCTGTAGAGTCCATATCCATTGCCGCAAATCCACTATAGTTGGCAGCCTGATTCGGAATAGCCGAGCAACCAATTACTGTTTCAATGGAATCCAGTTCCATGTCTCCCAATGTAATCGATGCTTCTCTCCGCCTGAGTGGATGCCAATGGAGAGGCCATGGTTCTTGTTCCATTGCTTCTTGTAACTTCGCTTCCTTACACCTCCACTTGGAGTTACTGTTCCAATCAAAATGAGAGCCGCACCTCCTCCAGTAGGGTCGTGAGCTTGCAGCCCACCTTCCTTGCTTAAGCTACTATCATCAATGGAGTCTAGCTCGATGTTGATTGCTGCCATGGCTGTTGAAACTGAGCTAGATTCTTCCCTAGTTGAGAGTTTGTTGTTATCTCCTCCTTGCTGCCCATCTCCTCCTTCATCCTCCTTGGAGCCTTGGTTTCCATGTCTCCCCTTGGAGCTTCCTGGCCTACCTCCTTTGCTGGTCGAACTCCCACCAGCACCTCCCTTCATGCTAGCAGCCCTCACTTCCAAGGCACCACCACCACCTTGTCGATGATCTTTGCTACCACCACCCCCACTCCTTCTCGAGTGAGGGGTGACCAATGGTCACCTCCCCCCTCTGCGAGCTTCTCTCTCACTAGAAACTAAGAGAGAAGGAAAGAAAAGAAAATGAGAGCCTCTCAAAGTTTTGGGTTCCTTGAAATTTGCATTTGCATTAATATGAAAAAAAGAGATTACAACCTATCACCCACGTGCAATAAGAAGAAAAAACAAACTAGCTAGAAGCCAAATGCTTCCTATCATCCTCCAACATAACATGAAAAGCATAAGGAAAAGTACAAGAATCAGCAACATGCCAACAAAACTCAGAATTTGTAGCAAGGTGAGCACAAAAATCTGCTAACCGATTGTAGTCCTGGCTGATGTGAGAAAAGAGCACTTGGTGGAAATCTCTAAGGAAACCAAGATCCAGACTGTGGAGGAGAAGCTATCAAAACTCTGTAGAGTCTGTTGAAGGTAAGTCACCACTAGTGTTGTCCCCCTCAATAATGATACCTTTAAACTCATGCATCCATGGCTCAATAAACTACTTGATGGCAAGCATGGCCTGCATCTCAACAAAAGTGCTATCCTAGTGCTGGAAATGAATACCTTTGGCTTTGATAAGATTTCTAGAGTCATCTCTAATCACCATCCCAATACCTACATGCGGTAATGCAGTCAACATTGGCGCCTTGAGCCCAGGGGAGTCCATGAGGAGCATGAAAACAGCCGGTGTGGCTGGTGCAGCTCCCATTGCTCACAAAATGAAAAGGTTGCAGTATTGGTGAATGCCTCCAAAATGTTTGCAAAAAGAATTTTGGGGGTTCCATATGGCCGACCATGGGTCTTCGCATTCCTGGTCCTCCATACTTGATATACAACATAGCAATAAGCTCTCCCCCAAGCTGATTTGTCTTTGGGGGTTTGGTCAAAAGCTGTAAGGAGATCCTGTGATGTGGCAAATGAAGCCATATTAAGCCCCCAAGTAGAAAGTATCTTGGGAAGAGGGAGCATCTTGTCATAATATGGTCCAAGTCCTCAGCTTCAGAGCATCCCCACGGGCATTGGACCTCCTCCACAAGTCCCCGTTGGTGCAGCCATGTGAGGGTTGGGAGAAAGTTTTTGGGTTCCTTGAAAAGATGCAATTGCATTGATAAAGTAAAAGCTGATTACAATGTAAAAAACTGCAAAAGAAAGCAAAAACTAGCTATTAACAATATATTTCCTATCCTCCTCCAAAAGAATAAAAAACTGTGGAGGAATAGTGTGGTTATCTAAGCTATGTCATACAAAATCAAAGCTAGTAGCAATATCTGCACAAAAGTCAGCTAAGCTATTGTTAGATCTTTGTGTGTAAGCAAAAATGACCTGGTGAAAGTTCTTCAAGAAAGAAGGCGATCGGGGAGCATCGGTTACGCCATATCTTACTATGAAGAGAGCTTGATGTGGTCCACCACCCCAATGTTGTCCCCTTCAATGACAATGCCTCTGTACTCTATCATCCAGGGCTCAATGATGTTCCTTGTGTAGAGCATGGCCTCTAATTCAACTGTTGTGCTATCCCAATACTGAAAACAATGATCCAAGGCTTTGATGAAGTTGCCATTTTCATCCCTTAAGACCACTATAATAACAATCGACCCATTAGAAAGTAGGGAACCATCCACATTCGCCTTGATCTAACTAGGAGGGGAGGACACCAGGTTTGATCGACCCATAGTGGGTGATGTTCCATTGCTTGGAAGGGAAGAGAAGAGCGTGGGTGATGGATTCGAGAATGGAGGCAGCAATAATCTTCAGTGTGCCATGGCTACGACCATGAGTTTTAGCATTACGGGCTCTTCATACTTGTTAGATGATGGCACAGTAGCATTTGTCCCAACACTTACTTGGTTGCACATTGAATGGCTTGAAGAGATCAGTGAAATAGGAATGGAGAACCCCCATTTTGTGAGAATCTGAATTATAGCATTGGTAAGGGTGCAGTGGACAACAATATGTTCTATATCTTCCTCTTGGTTGCATCCCCAAGGGCACAAGGTGTTTTCCATTAAGCCACATCGAGCCAACCAGCAGTTGGTTGGTATAGCATGCTGGATGAGTCTCCACCAAAAAAATTTTTCCCTAGGGGGAAGTTTCAGCTTTTGCAATTTGTAAATTGATGCTTCACTTTCAACAAATATACCTTGGTAGACTATTGAAGTGATGGTGGTCCCCAATGGATTCTTGATTAGTTTAGGTTGATCCTGATGTTGGTTGGCCCATATTTGTACCTTTGAGATGCGATCAGCCATAAGGTTGCCCTGCAGCTTTCTCCAAATTCCAGCATTTACTGGTTGTAATTAGTGTGGAAATACTCCATTCAGCTGGATTCCATGTTAAGGAATGTAGGCCATTTGGCCGTGAGATCAAATCCATGTTGAGTTTAAGTCAATATACTCATGTTGGCAATTTTCCAATGCAAATTCTCGCGATTTTTTTACCTTCGGTGATGATTTTCCAGCTCATGGAGTAACTTCATTTTTGGTTTTGCTGCCATATATTCCTCCCATATCTTTTCCAAAGAGACTTGTGTAGAAGTGTGGTTGGTTTGGTAACAAATTCCCAAGCTAATCTGGAACGGGTGGTGCTCTCACCTTTGAATCACCCAAGTCCTCCAAACAAGGGTCAGATTTTTAAGCAAAAATAATGTAAGCCATGATGGTTAGGTCCCCCTTGCCAAAGAAGCATCTAGCAAGTTTCTCTATCTCATTGGTAATGCTTTTGGGTACCAAAGTGTGAGTAACTTGGTACATAGGAATGTTGAGCAAAGAAGACTTGATAAGTTGGAGACGGCCCGCCATAGATAAGTGTCGAAT
Source organism: Cymbidium sinense (assembly GCA_021442155.1). Classification (NCBI taxonomy): domain Eukaryota; kingdom Viridiplantae; phylum Streptophyta; class Magnoliopsida; order Asparagales; family Orchidaceae; genus Cymbidium; species Cymbidium sinense. The sequence continues at coordinate 165,094,206 of CM038214.1, forward strand.
ACCCCATTGGCTTATCCTTTCTCTAGCCTTTTTGGTTAGCTACAGAAAATCTATAGTTTTTAGTTTTCTCATGGCCAATTTGATGCCTAAGTACTCAAGCTCCTGGGCCTTCTTAAACCCCATGAGTTTGGCAATCCTATTTGCTTTCCACCGGTAGATGGCTTTGCTGAAAATAATAGCACTTTTGGTAGTGTTAATCTGTTGCCCGGTCCAACTGCAATAATCATTTAGAACTCTGAGGATGCATTTGGCATGGGTGATTGAGGCTTTGGATGCGATGAGGATGTCGGCATAGAAGCGGTGGGATATATTAGTGCCTCCATTGGCTATGGGAACACCAAGTTGGTTCTTCTTGTTTGATAACCATGGAAAGGAGTTCAGAGGAGGTATAAAGAGGTATGGAAGAAACCCACAATGGGCTTTTATCCGGTTCTTCTTTGGCCATTGAGTAGAAGTACAAAGGAGGGAAAGGAGACACATTGGAGAAGCCAATTCTGAAATTTGTTTGGCATACCCATTTTATGGAGGACAAGAGCAAGAGTTTACTCATTTTATCATAAGCTTGCTATGTCAATTTTGAGTGCCATGAAGCCATCTTTAGATGTAGAGTGTTGAATTTTGTTAATTATCTCTTGAGTCAGCGGTGGTGTGAGATGATCTATGAGGTACAAAGGCCCCTGCTCTTGAGATTATGTGTGGGAGAATATTTTTTCGACACAAGGATCTTGGCTATGATTTTATATGATGTTTGCGATGGGTAATTTTGCTGACAATCAAGATTCTTGATTTGGGCATGAGGATCACCAATGTTTCCTTCCACTGAGAAGCCATGGTGCCCTTATGGAAGAATTCCTTTATAGCCTCAATGACGTCCTGGCCAATGATTCACCAAAAGTGCTTAAATAAAGATGCGGTGATGCCATCTATTCCCGGAGCACGGTTGACACCCATAGTACAGATCACCACCCAAATTTCAATTTCGTTGGTGTCCATCTCCAATAGTTCCCCAACTTGAGGCAGAATTCTGAAATTTTTAGCAAAACATGGCCATCTAGAGGCAGTGATAGGTAGAGCACTCCATTTACGCTGAAAAAAATTCATGAAGGTTTGGAGGATTAAGGTTGGATCATCCGTGCTCCGACCATCTTCAAGCTTGAGTTTGTTAATGTTGTTAGATCTCTTCCGAGCAGAGGCAACTACATGAAAAAAATGAGTATTGGAATCCCCCTCCTCAACCCACCTGATTTTGGCTCTTTGTTTCCACCAACAAGGGGGGCAAGAGTTGAGTTCAGCTCATTAGCTTTGCTGGAGTTTCTTCTTTTCGTCATTGTAGTGCAATCAGTCACCTGTAGTTGCATAATTTCTTCTTGGAGGATGTCTCTTTATTTTCTTAAGTCATTGAGCTTGTTCTTGCTCCAATAGAATATATTCTTCAATGTCTTTCACTTCCTATCCAAGTTTTCAGCTTTGGAGCCATTGTAATTGCTTTGCCAATTTTTCCAAACAAGCTTCCATGCCATTGGGTAAGATAGCCAAGTGTCTTCAAACCATAGCCATCTATGTGATTTCCACTCTTCTTTGGCCTAAATTTGGAGAAGGATAGGGCAATGATCCGATGCAATCCTTGGTAGGTGTTTGGTTTGAGCAAGAGGGAGGAGGTTGGAGGCAATTGAGTTGATGAAGAAGCGATCAAGGCGCACCCAGATACTGCTGCTTATATCTTTATTGTTGGTCCAAGTGAACTTGGGACCATTAAAGTTTAGCTAATGAAGGTCCCCAAGCAGAAGTCCATCATCTCCTTTGTGGAGAATTTAAATTGCTTTCCACCTTTTGTCACTAGCATCATAAATACAATTGAAATCTCCCCGTTATAGCAAATCAAATTGTTGAAGGAGTTAAGGTGTCCCATAACCCCGGCGAGTGTGGTAATCCTTGTTAGCATAGCAGACTGCCACCCTCCATATGGACTTGTTAGGTAACTGAATGTTGCCCACCATGCACTGTTCATTTTGTGTGATAGGAGAGAAGGTGATTAAGTCATTTCTCCATAGAGCAAGGATGCCTCCAGATTTTCCTACTGCTGGTTGGTGTAGAAAATCCCAATTGCGCCCAACAATTTTATCAATTTCTCTTCTTGTGACATCCTCTACTTTGGTTTCTATAAGGCCTATGAAGAGAGCATGGTGCTCTCCGAGAATTTGCGAGATAGTTGCGTGGCCTTCTTAGACTCCCGACAATTCCATATTATAACGAAAGTCATGGGTATGGAATTCTTTTCTTGTTTGGATGGGGCCCAATTGACCCAGTTCTCGGTGAAGTGTGCCTTGGATATCCGATTTTTCCCCTCGTTGCACTCTTGAACAATTTTAGATCATCATGTGGTGCTTTGACAGCCTGATAGGAAGGTATGGAGACATTGGAGTTGGCCTTTCCTTCACCTTGGCTTGGCTATTGTTGGCCTGTTATCCTGTTGTCCACTATTTTAGACTTCTACATTTTAGTGTTGTTACCATCTGCAGCCTGAATTTTTTGCTTCTGTTCAGTTGCAGCATTCATGTTGTTGGTGTCTCCCTTGCTGTTGTGATTGCGGTTTTAGGTTTTGAGGGTCTTGGCTTCCTCCTGGATACTAGGGTCCATGGCCCATAGGCCCCTTCAAGTTCTTCATTGGCTGTAGTGACATTGCTGACCATTTTTCCTTTGGTATGTGCTGCTGCCATAGTGCAGATTTCTATTGTTTGTGTGCTGGTTGAATGGCTTAAGTCTTTCTCCATGCTACTTGATGGGTCGGCTGGATGTACTCTTTGTCTTGTGGCTATAGTTTTTGCTGAAGTGCTGAAGATTTGCTGCACTTGATCAGTTGGTTGGGTGGCTTGCTGATCTAAAGGAGAGGAGGGATTTTTATGTTTGTAGTTGGGTTGCATATGGTGAGCTATGTGAGCCTTGTCCGGACACATATCAATTTTGTGTCCTACCCGCATTGAAACGAGTTGTGCAATTCCTTCATACTCAACTTTTTGGAAAAGCGCCATTGAATCCATTGATCGATTCAGGTGGGAGACTCTTTGAGAGGTCAACTTTGACACATAAGCATAAAGACTTTGTCCCCATTTTCTTGTTTGATTGTCCATCCACATAGGCTCACCAACATAGGAAGCAATTTGCCAAGTTGTTACTATCCCGATAGAAGAGTGGTAGGCTAGGTAATCTCATCCAAATAGGAGAAGTTAAGCCATTCAATGAGTCAGGAGAGAAGGTTGGACTCCATTTGTCCATGGCTATGACATTTCACAATGAACCAGGCCCATTAGCAGACATCACGAGCCTCAATTGATTGGAAGATGCATAGTAATAACTAAAACTAAGTTGAATTCACCCCATTTGCTCCATTTCTCTTTGGTCATTGTTTAAGAAATAAAAGGGAAGTCTTTTGCCAAGGAGCTTTCCAACTAGGGCTGCTTCAAGCCTTTGGATATTAGTTTGCATAGAGTTCACATCAAGAGTAACACCCACTCCTTCATTGTCTTTAATTTCATCAAACTGAAATTTGGCAAGTGGGACAACCGGTGGCTTCCTCCAAGGGTTAGTTGGAGTGTGTGTTGTTTTGTTTGTGTTAGATGGCCTTGTTGTGGTCTCCTGAGGATGGGAAGTGGGAGAACTAAATGTCCCCTGTGTACTGTACCCACCACTGCTCAATTGGTTCTCAGTTTCTTTTGTGATCTTCTCTGGGGCATTACGGCAAACAGGTTGTGTGCACTTCTCTGGATTCATGGAGTCAATACAATGGGGGTCAGTTTTATCCCCTTCTAGAAAATATGGAAGGCTAGCATGGTGTACCTATTGGGTATTCACATCCATGCATTGTCTATCTACCATACAAGATAAATTCACATGGGAAGGTTGGGGTCAAACTCAAACCACAGGTGCCTTGCCCTAAGACCCAGAGCCACTTCTATTGAAGGGAGATTATTTGGACATACCAGGTGATGGCCGGTGTCTATCAGAATGGGTTTGAGTTAGCGTTTCTACTCATGTTGCATTCACGACATCTGGATTAGCCATTGTTGCTTGATACTTCCACGTCTTTACTACACTTTTGGCCATTGTTTGAGAAGATTCCCCAATTGTAATAGCCATCATAATTGCTCTATTAGCATATGTTCATTAGCAATTACCACTTGTCAGCGGTCCATCTCCTTCACTATAGTTGGTGATGGCAGTGAATAATGCGAGGAGTCTAATTCCATGATTCTTGTTTATTTACTGCTAGGTGCACTTTGCACGTGGTGAGCTTCTTCCTTTAGCTAGACCTTAGCCTTGCATCCCGTCTGCCTCCTTCTTGTTGCTGCCTTCAGTGGAGTCAAGCTCCATATGGCCTGCTTCCATGGCTATTGAACCCAAGCCTAGCTCTGCCCTCTTCAAGGGCCAGTTGCCTTCACCTCCTTGCTGTCCATTACCTCCCTCATCCTCCTTGGAGCCATGGTTGCCATGTTTCCCCTTGGAGCTCCACAGTGATTCCTTTGTTGGTGACCTAGCTCCCCTTCATGCTTGCGTGCCCATCCAAAGTTCCACCACCACCTTGTCACCATCCCCTACCACCACCCCCACTCCTCTTGGGTGATGGGGCACCCAGTCCCCCCATACCCAGCTTCTCTCACTAGAAAGAGAGAGAAGAAAGAAGAGAAATGAAGAGCTCCCAAGTTTTGGGTTCCTTGAAAAGATGCATTTGCATTAATAATGAAAAAGTAGATTATAATGTAAAAAACTGCAAAAGAAAGCAAAAATTAGCTACTAACAGCATATTTCCTATCGTCCTCCAAAATAACAAAAAATTGTTGAGGAATAATGTGGTTATTTAAGCTATGCCATATAAAATCAAAGCTAGTAGCTATATCTACACAAAAGTAGGCTAAGCTATTGTTAGATCATTGTGTGTAAGAAAAAATTACCTGGTGGAAGTTCTTCAAGAAGTTGATGTCCAAAGCATCAGGAAGTCGGTTCTGCCATATTTCACTATTGAGTGAGAGCTTGAGGTGGTCCACCACCCCAATGTTGTCCCCTTCAATGACAATGCCTCTGTACTCCGTCATCCAAGGATCAATATTGTTCTAAGTGTAGAGCATGGTCACTAATTCCACAGTTGTGCTATCCCAATGCTAAAAGCATTGACCCATGGCTTTGATGAAGTTGCCATTTTCATCCCTTAAGACCACAACAATACCAGTAGACCCATTAGAAAGCAAGGAACCATCCACATTGGCCTTGATCCAACTATGAGGGGGAGGACACCACAATGTAGGTTTGATCAGCCCATAGGGCTGGGTGATGTCCCATTGCTTCTGGAAGGGGAAGGAGGAGGCGTGGGTGATGGATTCGAGAATGGTGGCAGCAATAATTTTCAGGGTGCCATGGCTACGGCCGTGTGTTTTAGCATTACGGGCTCTCTATAGTTGGTAGATGATGGCACAGTAGTATTTAGCCCAACAAATCTTACTTGGTTGCACATTCTGAATGGCTTGAAGAAGATCGACCCAATTCGAAAAAGGAATGGAGAACACCCATTTGGCCAAAATGAATTATGGCATTGGTAAGTGCAATGGACAGCAATATGTTCTATATCCTTCTCACGGTTGCATCCCCAAGGGCACAAGGTGTTTTCCATTAAGCCAACCGATTGGTTGGTATAGCATCTTTGGATGAGTCTCCACCAGAAAATTTTTTTCCCTAGGAGGAAATTTCAGCTTTTGCAATTTGTAAATTGATGCTTCACTTTCAACAAATATACCTTAGTAGACTATATAAGTGATGGTGGTCCCTAATGGAATCTTGATTAGTTCAGGTTGATCCTGATGCTGGTTGGCCCATATTTGTACCTTTGAGATGCGATCAGCCATAAGGTTGCCAAACAGCCACTGTAGTTTTTCCAAATTCTAGCATTTGCTGGTTGTAATTAGTGTGGCAATACTCCATTCAGCAGTGGATTCCATGTTAAGGAATGTAGGCCATTTGGCCAGTGGGAGATCAGCAATCCATGTTGAATTTAGGAAGTCAATATACTCACTGTTGGCAATTTTCCAATGCAAATTCTGCTGCAGATTTTTTGCCCCTTCGGTGATGATTTTCCAGCTCATGGAGTCACTTCATTTTAGGTTTTGCTGCCATATATTCCTCCCATATCTTTCCAAAAGACACTTGTGTAGAAGTGTGGTTGGTTTGGTAACAAATTCCCAAGCTAATGGGTGGCCAGTGCCACCTCTTTGAATCAGTCCCAAACACGAAGGGTGTGCAGAATTTTCTCCCAAGCAACATAATGTAAGCCATGATGGTTAGGTCCCCCTTGCCAAAAGAAGCATCTATCATTGATAATGCTTTTGGGTACCAAAGTGTGAGTAACGGGATTCTTGAGCAAAGAAGACATGATAAGTTGGAGATGGCCCATGCAAGTGTCGAATACCCCATTGGCTTATCTTTTCTCTATCCTTTTTAGTTAGCTGTAGAAAATCTGTAGTTTTCAATTTTCTCATGGCCAATTTGATGCCTAAGTACTCAAGCTCCTGGACTTTCTTGAACCCCATGAGTTTGGAAATCCTGTTTGCTTTCCACGGTAGATGGCTTTGCTGAAAATAATAGCACTTTTGGTAGCGTTAATCCGTTGCCTGGTCCTAGCTGCAATAATCATTTAGAACTCTGAGGATGCATTTGGCATGGGTGATTGAGGCTTTGTATGTGATGAGGATGTCGTCGCATGAAGGGTGGGATATATTAGTGCCTCCATTGGCTATGGGAACACCAAGTTCGATTTGCTGTTGTTTGATAGCCATGGAAAGGAGTTCCGAGCAAAGTATAAAGAGGTCTGGAGATAGTGGACAACCTTGTCGAAACCCATAATGGGCTTTTATCCAGTTTCTTCTTTAGCCATTAAGTAGAAGTACAAAGGAGGGGAAGGAGACACATTGGAGAAGCCAATTCTGAAATTTGTTTAGCATACCCATTTTATGGAGGACAAGAGCAAGAGTTTCCCCAATGAAATTTTGATTTACTCTCTATTGATTGAAGCCTAGGAATCTAGAGCACCCATCTCAGAGTACTCCTAAGCTTCTTACAAAGGATTTGAATTCCCTATCTCTCAATTTTGCATAGTAGAAAATAGGGGATCTCAATCCATTAGCTAACTTTCTACACACTTGATCTCCTTCCAATTACTCTTGCACACTCCATCAGAGGGTCAAGTCAAATTGGCCTAAGCTTTCTCTGAAGTTCTAGAGGTAAGGAAGAGCTCAATTCAATCAAAGCTAAAGCCCAAGTGAAATGGTGTTGGTCCACCCATTGATCCACTCAATCCAAGGCCTAGGAATTTCAATAGGGCCTCGTCTCCACTAGACAAAGCTACCTCATAGATCTCGAGCACTGGTGATCACCTTTGATATGGAATGAAATTATTCGATCACTAAACTCAATATGGAGTGGAGCTTTGTGAAGGAAATCTTCACCTCAATGAATTTTGATCGTTGGATTTCCCATTCTATCTCTCTAGATGGTGTGGGTTAAATTTTGTGTGATTCCATGGTATATCAAGCTCGGATGTCCCCTTAGATCATGGCGATCCCCATTGATCCTTAGGGAAGAACTTAACATATCTCAGCCATTCATCCGTGCAGTTTAGATGGATGATAGAGATTATTTAGCATGTTTAGTAATCTAATTTTTCTTCTAAAACCACGGAATTCTCACCATCGATCTTTTTGTCGATGGCTAGGAATATAAGCATGTGTGCCACCTTTTGTGAGGTGACAACTTAAGTTGTCCCCTCACGACAGACCATGTGGCCAACCATACCGCGTGCCCGCGTGAGCTAAGGATTAAGCAGGGACTAATTAAGTAATAAATTAATTCCCAATTAATTTGGAGAACTTCTAAAATTCATAATTCCCCTTAGAAAAATAAAAAAAATAAAAGGAAAAAATGTGATAGAAAGATAATTTCATCTAGAATATTTTAAAAATGATTTCAATGGATTTTGAATTACTTATTTCTCTGAATTTGGATTTCTTTGAGAATCTTAATTAGCTAATTATCCTTTAATTAGGTCATCAATTAATCTCAAATTTCTAGGGAGGAATATATATTGCATTGTAGTTAGTGTGGGGATAGATCATTGCAATTGTTGGTCTTCAACGAGGAATTCCTAGTAAGCACGAGTCATCAGCTTGCGTTGACTACATCCCTGCCCTTTGTACACACCTCCCATTGCTCCTACCGATTGAATGGTATGGTGAAGTGTTCGAATCGCTATGACGTGGGCGGTCAGCCGCTTGTGACTCAGCAAGAAGTCCATTGAACCTTATAATTTAGAGGAAGGAGAAGTTGTAACAAAGTTTCCATAAGTGAACCTGTGGAAGGATTATTATCGAGATTGAAACACATCAGATTGAACTCATGAAGCGGCGCTATTATTCCTGGGCGGCAATCCCTATCACCTCATCCCCTCTGTGAGACAGATGAAACACAAGCCCGCTCCATGCCAAGGGAAAATTGAAAAGCACGGGCCCTGCATCAGGCTTGGTGGCATGGAGCATCGCCACGCTCAATGCGGATGGACACGACTCCCAGCAATGGATATCTCAACTTTCGCATCGATGAAGAGTGTAGTGAAATGTGATACATGGTGCGAATTGTAGAATCCCATGAACGTAAGTTATGCCCGAGGCCAGCCTGCATAGGGCACATCCACCTAGACGTCAAGCATCACGTCACTCTATGCAAACTCCATCCACCTGATGGGTGTGTGTGGAGGCATGAGCCGGGGTGGCCTATTGTGCCCGCCGATGCGAGGTGAAGAGCCGTTCATCATCTTTGGAAATGAGGGGTGGGTGAAAGATGTAAGCACAACTCACATTGTCTCGTGTGAAGCCTAAGAGAATGATGGTGCCCCCAAGGTGATCCCAACCTATGCACCGATCTACATGCGTCAGCTTGGAATATGACCCCAGGATGGGCCAAGCCACCTGCTGAGTTTAAGCATATCAATAAGCAGAGGAGAAGAAACTTACAAGGATTCCCCTAGTAACGGTGAGCGAACTGGGACATGCCTAGCGTGGGAATCGGGTTGCAATGCGGTGGCTCAAATTGTAGTCTGGAGAAGCATCCTCAGTGATGGGCCCAAGTCCCTAGAGTCCCTAAGTGGGAGGGTGAGAGCCCGGGCGAACCCACTTGCCGCCCACGAGCATCAGATTGTTTGGGAATGCTAATCAGGCGATAAATTTCATCCAAGGCTAAATACAGGTGAGAGACTAATAGTGAACAAGTACCATGAGGAAAAGATGAAAAGGACTCTAAAAAGAGAGTTGAAGAGTGCTTAAAATTATCGGGAGGGAAGCGGAGGGGTTGGTGATGTGCACCGGCGGCGGAAAAGGCCTTGACTTGTTGCTCGGCTCGGCCGGATCGTCATAAGCCTTCCAAGTTGGAGCTGCGACGCCTTCGAGGAGACATCGTCGGTGCGGCTGGCAAGCATGGCGTGCACCATCCAGGTGAGCCCCATAGGGCTCCTACATGCCCATTGTGATAGCCTGTGGGCTCCCAATTTGACCCGTCTTAAAGCAAGAACCAAGGAGCCTGACATGCATGCATGCTGACGGGTGTCAAAACCAGTGGGCATAAGAAAGCTGATGCGTGGGATCCTCTCTCATGGGTGCATCGCTGACCGACCTGAATCTTTGTGAAGGGTTTGATTGAGAGCATGCGTGCCAGGACCTGAAAGATGGTGAACTATGCCAGAGTGGGACGAAGTCAAAAAAAACTCTAGTGGAGACCCATAGTGATACTGATGTGCAAATCATTTATCTAACTTGGGTATAGGGGCGAAAGACTAATCGAACCATCTAGTAGCTAGTTCCCTCTGAAGTTTCCCTCAGGATAGCTGGAGCCCCGGGTGGAGTTCTATCAGGTAAAGCTAAGGATTAGAGGCATCAGGGGCACAACGCCCTCGACCAATTCTCAAACTCTAAATAGGTAGGATGTCTAGGATGCTTTGTTGAGCTGTGCTATGGAATCAAGGGCTCCAGCTGGGCCATTTTTGATAAGCAGAACTGGCGATGCGGGATGAACCGAAAGCCTGGTTACGGTGCCCAACTACCTGCTAACCCAGAACCTATAAAGGGTGTTGGTCGATTAAGACACTAGGATGGTGGTCATGGAAGTTGAAATTTGCTAAGGAGTGTGTAACAACTCTCCTGCCGAATCAACTAGCCCCAAAAATGGATGGTGCTTAAGCGCGTGACCCACACCATGTGTGGCGGAGCTAAATAAGTAGGAGGGTGGCGCTATCGTAAAACATGGGCGTGAGTGAGTGGATTTGTGGATCTTGGTGGTAGTAGTAAATATTCAAATGAGAGCTTTGAAGGTAGAAGGGAGGAAAGGTTCCATATGAACGACACTTGCACATGGGTTAGCCGATCCTAAGAGACGGGGGTGGCCCGTCAGAGAGTGCCGCTTCGCACAAGCTTCAAAAGAGTTGGGTTTAAATTCCTGAGCTGAGATGTGGTGGCTGACGGTGACATTTGGTAGTCTGGAGATGCCGATGGGGCCCCAGGAAGAGTTATCTTTTCTGCTAAATAGCCTGCTGGCCCTAGAAATGGCTCAGCCGGAGGTAGGGTCCAGTAGCTAGAAGAATGCTACATGTTGACCGGCGTCCGGTGCACCCCCGATGACCCATGAAAATCTGGAGGGCCGAGTGTCATCCATGCTCTATCATACTCATAACCTCATCAGGTCTCCAAGGTGAACAGCCTCGAATCCATGGACTACTCGACTGGCGAAGCGGGCATCGATGGGGATGGATTGGGAATGGCCCCCCATGGGGGCCTTCTCCAGGCATCGAACAACCACTTAAAACTAGTACGATCAAGGGGAATCTGACTATTTAATTAAAACAAAGCATTGCGATGGTCTTAATTGATGCTCACACAATGTGATTTCTGTCCAGTGCTCAATGTCAAAGTGAAGAAATTCAACCAAGCGCGGGTAAACGGCGGGAGTAACTATGACTCTCTTAAGGTAGCCAAATGCCTCATTATCTAATTAGTGATGCACATGAATGGATTAACGAGATTCTCACTATCCACACTACTTATCAGAAACCACCAAGGGAACGGGCTTGGCAGAATCAATGGGGATAGAAGACCCTGTTGAGCTTAACTCTAGTTCAACTTTGTGAAATGACTTGAAAGGTGTAGGATAAGTGGGAGCCAGCTCACCGGCGTAGGTGAAATACCACTACTTTTAACATTATTTTAATTATTCTGTGAGACGGAGGCAGGGCCTGGCCCCCCCTTTTGGCTTTTAAGTCTCACCCCAACGGGTTGATCTAAGCGAAAGACATTATCAGGTGGGGAGTTTGGTTGGGGTGGCACATTTGTTAAAAGATAAATCAGGTGTCCTAAGATGAGCTTAATGAGAATAGAAATCTCATGTGGAACAAAAGGGTAAAAGCTTGTTTGATTCTGATTTCTAGTGTGAATACGAATCGTGAAAGCATGGCCTATCGATCCTTTAGTCATTCAGAATTTAAAGCTAGAGATGTCAAAAAAGTTATCGTAGGGATAACTGGCTTGTGGCAGCCAAGCATTCATAGCGACATTGCTTTTTGATCCTTCGATGTTGGCTCTTCCAATCATTATGAAGCATAATTCACCAAGTGTTGGATTGTTCACCCACCAATAGGGAACATGAGCTAGGTTTAACCCATCATGTGACAGGTTAGTTTTACCCTACTGATGATTGTGTCATGATAGTAATTCAACCTAGTATGAGAGGTACTGTTGATTCACATAATTGGTCATCACGCTTGGTTGAAAAGCCAATGGCATGAAGCTACCGTGTGCAGGATTATGATTGAATGCCTCTAAGTCAAAATTCGGGCTAAAAATGTGGAGCTTGAGCCCGTTGTATCCGTAGCCACTAGTAAGGGCCTAAGGGCATGGCGTGGGCAGCATTCATGCGAGACTAAGATCCACATGAATGCTCTAAAATGCAGTGAGCGACCGGTAGAATCCTTTGGATAAATTCACAATGGGGCATTATACATGGCAGTGGCCTTTCTTACCATGATCCAGATCGCCCTATGTCACGTGATTCATCCCCAAACTACCTCCCGTCGAGGGGTGGGGGTTTGAAATTTGCATGGGGTATGGTATGGCGTCGTCTGGCATCTATGCATGCCCATGAAAAAGTAAGCTTTTTTGGGAATTTTGGAACTACTGGGGGCCAAAAACTACATTTTGGGTGGCCCGTCAATTAGACAATGACCGACCGGCATTCCACCTTTGTGCGAGGCACACCAGGCAGCATGCAATGTCGAGAGCTCGACATGCACCGCCGTCGATGCCATGCTAGTGCCCGTGCCTATTTTCTCGAACCACGCATCATCGCTTGTTCGATGTTGTACGTGCACCAATACGAGCCTTCGATATGCTGCGTGAGAAAAATAATGTCCAGGGGGGGGGAATCGTCTTTGACCCAAAAAATTTACATGGTGTGCGGCCGATGCACATGAGTGGGCACCCCACTGGAAAAAATGCATGCCCGTGAAGAAGTAAGCTTTTTGGAGATTCTAGAACTATTGGCCAAATAGCCCCGCTGTTTTCATGCGGAGGCATGCATGCCAAGATGGCGTCAATGGCCACGCGTCGTGAGCATGGGACTTGCTTTAACTTACATCATTATTCTTGGACCGCATCATCACTTTTCGATCTGAACTTGCACCCATCTGCCTTTGATATCCGCGTGAGAAAAATAATGTCACTGGTGGAAATCATGGGATAAATTGAACCGATGCAGAAACGACTCAAGAGTATTCAAAATATTTGGGCTTCGCAAATGACAAAAAAATTTGGGGAGTGCGCGATGTTCTTGAAGGCGAGCCCGGTGATTGTCGACATCCATAGCCCTCGAGAATCTGAGTTGACGCGCGTGGTGAGGTGTCGCGGATACTCGGCGACCGTTGGATAAGCATCAATAGTCGGTGATCAGCGGATGTCGGCGATGCTCATCGGAAGCGTGATCGCGGATGGCGGCTGACCGGTGGGGCGTGGGCGCAGCCGTTAGCGGTGGGGCGCTTATATAAAAACCAAGATGCATGCACGCATGCTTACCTCTAGCGTCGAAGTGCCCCAAGTGCTTAAGTGACTCAAGCCGCAAGCCATTTAGGCATACTGCGGTCTTGAGTATAGGCCTTGACTGGAGATCTCACGCCGACCTCAGGGGCAGCGACATGTGCATGCGGACCACCATGAATGTTGGTACATGCACGCGGGCCTCTGTAGGCTCTAGCGCATGCACATGGGCCTTTGTGAGCTCGGGCACCCTCCACGAGCTCGAGCAACCGCACCCTGCGGGCGCGGCGCATCAGCGCCCAGCGGCCTTCTTGCGCGGCACGTAGGATGCATGCCCACGGATCCCCCTTTGTTCCAGTCATGGAATAGATGAAAGAAAAAAAAAATGGATTTTTGTTCAAGAATAAAATCTTATTGAGTCTATAGCGGTTCATCCTTGAGGAAGTTCGATGTGATATGGTTTCAAAGGATGAATTCAGACTATATCTTATAAATACATAATTATCTTGAATATATTAACCATTACTTTATTTTCCGCTCATCTGGAAGGGACAAAAGAAACATCTTATTTTTTCTTCAATAATTTTTGATCTCTATTGGACCTCTCAGTAGGATTCGAACCCAGATGAAGTTCTGACCATCTATTAGAGAAAAAAGAACAAATGGATCTTGTAGGATTCCCAAGAAATTCTTCAATTTCTTCTAGAAGCATATGATTATTCATTCGCTTCTCAGGTTCTGTGAATAGCCAAGACATGGAGGAAGATCCAAAAAGGTATTTTGGGAATCGATCTGAATCTATCTCTGGTCATTCCATTTGAAGAAAGGAAGGATCCCAAAGAATCAATCTCTCTTTTAGTTGCTGAATCTCTGTTTGATCGATCAATGTGTGATATTATGAATTCTCATTTATAAATAAAATGATCTCTTGATTGATCCGAAGAAGATCCTTTCCATTGGCTAGAATCCATTGAATGAAATTAGACCTTGTGGAATCATATTGAATATTTGACAATACATTTTGTACATTGCTAAAAAACCGATCCTTGCTTACCAACCACACATTGTCTAACCAAATCCAATTCTCTCTCAAGATGTTCCTCAAAAAAATCCAATTGTCTTCTCCCAAGTAATGAAGAGATCTTGGCGGAATTGCCACATTTGAAATTGAGCACAATTTTGCAAAGAAATACCCCACTTGTTTTTTGAGAAGAGATGGGAAACATGCTCAATATCATTGGATTGCATAGTTGCCCCAGCTCCTTATTGTTTGAAGAAACTCTCCCCCTGAATTGGTCTTTTCATGAAAAGCAGACATGATATAGCAAATCAAGTCTTTCCCTAAGATTTTGAATAGATGTCCCGAATTCAAGTTGATTATGTTTCATTTCTTCCTCAGAGAAAGATGATAAAAAAATTCCAATCATGGTCCTTGGAGATCGGATCATCTGTGTAAGATAAAAAAAGAAACTCCAAATATTTGCTATCTTTCTCTTTGAATGAGATCTCAATTCTAGATTTCCTTAGATATCGACAACTAGAATCCCTATTTTTTTGATTCAGTTCCTCCACCACTGTGAACTCCGATTAGATTCAGGCATGAAATGCATTTTCTTTATTGGGATAACCCAAGTACTCTCTTGCGGATCCATGAAACAACTCTCAGAAATCTTTTTCCCTTTTGAAGATCTTTGGAGCAAAACAACATATTTCTATTGGAAGACCAAAAGATTCTTCCAATGTCTCCTTTTTTTGGGTCCAATGGAATTCATAGGTATAGGAAGAAGCCCCATCAAATAATAGATTTGACCACTACTAAGATACACCTTTGATCATAAAATATTGATTGATTGTTGTACCTTGTGAATCATGTGAATGTAAGATACTCCAAATTCGGTGGTCAAAGAGTTTCATAAAATGTTCTTGGCGAGAAAAAATGTGAGTGAAAGATCCCGATTTGATCCATGAATCTAAGAAATAGTGAGAATTCTTGATCTCTCTCAATTTGAATATCCAAGATTCGAATTGATGTCGTTTCATTGATTCCTCCTAATGATTTCATTTCAATTGGAATTTGGCTATTCATATGTACGATGATCCCTATTAAGCATCCATGGCTGAATGGTTAAACTGCCCAACTCATAATTGGAAAATTCGTAGGTTCAATTCCTGCTGGATGCATGTCAATGGGAACATTCAATAAGTCTATTGGAATTGGATCTATATCAATGGAATCTCATCATCCATACATAGCGAATTGGTATATTCATACCATAACATATGAACAGTAAGAACTAGAATTCTTATTGATACTAATACTCATAGGGAAGAAAATGGATTTATGGATGGAATCAAATATGCAGTATTTATAGAAAAAGTATTCGATTATTGGGGGACAATCTATATACTTCTAATGTCAAATCAGGATCAATTAGGATAGAAATAAAGCATTGGGTTGATCTCTTCTTTGGTGTCAAGGTAAGAGCTATGAATAGTCATCAACTCCTGGGAAAGGGTAAAAGGATGGGACCTATTATGGGACATACAATGCATTACAGACGTATGATCATTATGCTTCAACCATATTATTCTATTCCACCTCTTATAGAAAAGAACATAAAGCAAAATACTTAATAAGATGACAATACATTTATACAAAACTTCTACCCGAGCATAATGGAGCCGTAGGACGGTCAATCCAATCCATGAAATAATTTGATCTATGGACAACATCATTGTGTTAAAGGTTGTAATGATAGAGGGATCATTACCTCAGGGCATAGAGGGGGAGGTCATAAGCATCTATACTATAAAATTGACTTTCAACAGAATGAAAAAGGGATATCTGGTAGAATCGTAACCATAGAATATGACCTTAATCAAAATGCATACATTTGTCTCATACACTATGGGGATGGTGAGAAGTGATATATTTTACATCCTAGAGGGGCTATAATTGGAGATACCATTGTTTCGTGCAGTTCCTATTTCAATGGGAAATGTCTTACCTTTGAGTGCGGTTTGAACTATTGATTTATGTGGAAGTAAATTGGGTTTATGATGAAACCTAGAAATCAATCATCCAATTGGAGTACCTCACAGGATAGACCTCAAAAGAAAATTGTTGAGTAATGGTAGCAAGTGATTGAGTTCAGTAGTTCCTCATAGAAAATTATTGACTCTAGTGATTTGGTAATATGGAGAAGATAAAATTGTATGAAGCATGCACAAAACCAGAAGTGCCCTTTATTTCAAAGAGAGGAGGATGGGTTATTCAAATTTCATTTGATGGTTAGAGGTGAATTGAAAGCTAAATAGTGATAATTAGAAAGACCCCCCAGGGAAAAATAGAGATGTCTCCGATGTTACCCGTAGTATGTGCAAGTATTAACGTAATTTCATAGAGTCATCTGGTCTTAATGCTACATGAAGAACATAAGTCGATATGGAGCGGGAGACTTAGGATGTTGAAGATCATAACATAAGTGATTCGGCATATTTGGATTCCTATATATCCGCTCATGTGGTACTTCATCATGATTCATATAAGATCCATCTTAGATATCATCATATACATCTAGAAAAGTCATATGCTTTGGAAGAAGCTATGCAGTTTGGGAAGGGTTTGATTGATAAAAAAATCTACTTCAACCGATATGCCATAGGCACGACCCATAACATAGAAATCACACATGGAATGGGTGGACCATTAGCTAAAGCGGGAGGTAGAAACTAAAAAAGAGGGTAAATCGTCCACATTAAGATTACCATCTAGGTAAATGGCCACTTTATCTCTTAGTTTTTTGACTTTTAGGGAATACATTGGTGATGAATTAGTGGTTGTTGTTCTTATTTCTTTAGTGCCTTGATAGTACCTACTATCATGTTTCTTGGATTATTTACAAGCAGTATTCAAGCTCTTATTTTTGCAACTTTGGCTACGGCTTATATAGGTGAATCCATGGAGGGTCATCATTGACTAACTTTTGAAATAGTCTAGTCTTTTTTGAAGCTTATCCCAAATCAAGCAATGCGAGGGGTTCCATATAATCCACTGAGTTGTAGAATAAAATGCAAATAGCTACATGTATGTATATCAAGAAAGAAAGAAGGGTTGGGGATCCTACTACATATATGCAATGTTTATGAGTATCAATCTTTCTGTATGTTTTGAATAATGGTTCCAAAATATGATTTAATAGAATAAAAAGTGCAGGTGATTTACGTCATGGAAGAATAAATGTATATGCTATTTACTACTTAGATAGTAATGACCCCTAACTCTTTTTTTCTAGTCCACTGCATTTATATGGATTCCCATATCAGTCATTTTTCTATTTTGTCTATGATTATGAATTGAATGAAAGAGAAAGAATAGAATTGTTTATAAATAAGGAAATGCAATTACTAAAACTATAAACATATCTATTTACATAAGGTCATAAGGTAGAAAGGAAAAATGATATCACGAAGTAATTTTGACAATTGATATATTCGAATTCCATTTGGAGCTTTTAGTTACTTTGACCTAAGAAGTAGAAAAGGTAGATTAATTATTAAGTCATTGGTTGGTTGTATCATTAATCATTTCTTTTTTTTTTCGAGGAACTTACCATGAATCCACTTATTTATACATTATTCTTGTTGGATTGGCTATAGGGCTTACTTCTATCCAACCTGGGTTGGTCAAGGAACTGCTGCGGACCAAGCCGTAGAAGGTATTGTGAGACAACCAAAAGCAGAGGGTAAAATATGCAGTACTTTATTCTGAGTGTGGCTTTTATGGAAGCTTTAACCATTTATGGTGGTGGCATTAGCTCTTTTATTTGCAAATCCTTTTATTTAATGTTTAAGTAGAATAAAAATGTAAAAAAAAGAAGAATAAAAACATAACCATAACTAATAAATTTGAGAATTCTCAAATTCCATTAAGATTAAGAATAATAAGTGGAGTGATACAAAAAGAACTCTGTTCTTTGTTAGTCCTATCTATAAAGGGAGAGCATATGAATAATATAACCGATTCTTTTGTTTCCATGGGGCACTGGCCATCTGCTGGGAGTTTCAAATTTAATATAGATATTTTAGCAACAAATACAATAAATCTAAGCATAGTGCTGGGTGTATTGATTTTTTTTGGAAAGGGAGTGTATGTGAGTTGTGTATTTCAAGAATAGGTTGGATTTCACCGACTGTACTTTCTTTATATTATTTTTATAGCAGAAATAGGAACAAAGGGAGCACAATCTCGATGAATTACTTCAAAATTGGATTTCATTCAGAAATCATATGTAAGAACCATAGCATTTCGTAAGTAATTGGTAACTGATCTTTGATTATCTTCTCTATCAACCAATAATTTGAGGTCTTTTAAATGGTTAAAGATAAATTGTTTGAAGTCCAGACACAACATAACATGGTACTCTTTCTACCACTATGTTAGTACCAAAAAGGTTTAAAGATGGTAAAAAGAAAAAAAGGAAGAATTGGGTATTTATCTGATGTAGAACACTCATATGGATAAAATTATTTGAACCATTAGATGGATCCCCTTTTTTGTCCAGCCAATTGATGACCTATGTATTGTATTTGTATAAAAATTTTTATAAAAAAGATAATTTTTTGGATGAAAAAATATAAATATCATTCAAATAATAATGAGAATGAAGTTCATAATTCTATTCTATTAGAATCTTGATCTAATTTATCATAACATAAAAAAGTATTCTTTCTTCTTTATAATATTTTATTTTTATTTTTGTAAATAAGTTGTAAATAAAGAAAGAACTTTGTTGACAATTTTTTTTTTTTAGTCTAAAGAGTCCTCCTAGAGATTACGATGTTAGATCAATTTTGATATCTTTGAATACCAATGAATAGAAAAGAGAGGATAGGCTCAAAAATATGGGAATGCTCATCAATCAAAGAAAATAAATTGAGCATGAGAGCCAAATGAATCAAAAGATTCATGTTTGATCGGGAAGAGATATGATAGTTGTGAAATGAATGGAAAGATAATCTACTTTCATTAAATGATTTATTAGATAAGCAAAAATAGAGGATCTTGAGTACTATTCAAAATTCGTAAGAATTATGTAGAGGAGCCATTTGAGCTGTTAGATTACAGAAAGTGGAAATGAAAGTAGATGAGTATCGAATGAATGGATATTCTGAGATAGAACTAGAAAAGTAAATTTAATTAATGCTACTTGCAAGAGTTTGGAACAATTAGGAAATTACAAATATGAAACTCTTTTTAAAAAAATAAAGAGCAATTAATCAGTCCAACAAGTTTTGCAACAAGCCTTACAAAGAGCTCTAGAAACTTTGAATAGTTATTTGAATAGAATTACATTTTCATACCATCGTCTAATATTGGTATTCTCCATGGAAGAAATAGCGGTTAGCCTTTTAACCTAGAGTTTAGGTATTATTTTTCCCTTTCCTTGAAAAAGAAAAAGATATACTAATGGGAACCCAGTGATTAGTAATATTATATACGAGCATTATTAAATAATATAATAGAGAAGGTGAAAATCATGCAGTACTTCAAGTGGGTGGCATTGTTCATATTCATGGTCTTGAAGAAGTAAATGAGGTGAATTAATAGAATTTGAAGAGGGTACCATAGGTTTTGCTTTGAATTTGGAATCAAATAATGTTGGTGTTGTATTAATGGGTAATGGTTTGATGATAAAAGAGGAAGCTCGATAAAAGAAATAGGAAGAATCTCGGATCCATGGCTTTTGAGTCATGTCATAAATGTCTGATATTGGAGAGGTGAAATTTCATCTTACGAATTTATGAAACTCTTGCCCTAAGTATTATTTCGAGACATTCCATATATGAGCCCCTTCTAATGGGACTTATTGCTATTGATTCAATGATTCCTACAGGATGCGGGCATCAAGAATTAGTATTGGAGGCATGTAAAAAATAGTAGCCATAGATATGATTCTCAATCAAAAGGACAAAATGTAATATATGTTTATGTAACTATTGGTCAAAAAGCATCTTCTGGCTCAAGTAGTGACTACCTTCCAGGAAGGGCAATGGAATACACTATTGTGGTAAATAGATTCACTACATTACAATATCTTCCTTCTTATATGGGGCGACTCTGAATATTTTATGTATCGTGAATGACATACTTCAATAATTTATGATGATCTCTCCAAGTAGGCACAAGCTTATCGTCAAATGTCCCTTCTATTAAGAAGACCCCCAGGTCGTGAAGCTTATCTAGGAGATTTTTTCTATTTGCATTCATGACTTTTGGAAAGAGCTGCTAAATCAAGTTCTCATTTAGGTGAAGGAAGTATGACTGCTTTTCCAATAGTAGAGTCTCAATCTGGAGATGTTTCAGGTTATATTCTGACTAATATAATTTCTATTACACATGGACAAATATTCTTATCTGTGGATCTATTCAATGTTGGAATTAGGCCTGCTAGTAATGTAGATATTTCTATTTCAAGAGTAGGATCAGCAGCTCAAATTAAAGCCATGAAACAAGTAGTTGGCAAATCAAAATTAGAACTAGCTCAATTTGCAGAATTAGAAGCCTTTGCACAGTTTGCTTCTGATCTAGATAAAGCTACTCAGAATCAATTGGCAAGAGGACAACGATTACGAGAGTTGCTTAAACAATCTCAATTAGACCCTCTTACGATGGTAGACCAGATAGCTACTATTTACACCGGAACAAATGGATATCTTGATATGTTAGAAATTGGACAGGTAAAGAAATTTTTCATTGAGTTACATACCTACTTAACAAAGAAGAAAACTAAATGCCAAGAAATTCTATCTTCAACCAAGATATACAAAGAGAGGAAACCCTTTTAAAGAAGCTATTCACGAACAGATTGAACTCTTTCTACTTCAGAAACAAAGATAAATTTTAATATATCATTTTTATTATAGTCTTAATTCATATAAATTATTGAGAAAGATTTGATTCAAATCAAGGTACTTTATAAAATATAGTTCTTTTTTTCTATTCTCCATCTAGAATAGATATATAGATATAAATTGTATCCAATAGAATTTGAACCTATACCAAAAGTTTAAAAGACCTCTGTCCAATCACATAGACAATGGACGCTCTTTATTCTTATTTTCACATTTTTTCATAAAAAATGTGACGTATTTAGGGAATACAATAAATAATAAAAGGAAGGATGCATATCAAAAAGGATAAGACATCTGTATATCATATAAAGTTAAGGAATAAAAAATATATATAGCGGTGTATTGAACCCGCATCATTAGCTTGGAAGGCTAGGGGTTATAGTCGACATTGTTTGATCAATTTTAAAATCTCTAGTTCAAAATTGAAGATGAGATTTTGCTTTCATTCATCTCCTTTATGGAATATCTATGTATTCTCATCATAGAAAAAAATGAGATCCATAACATCTATGTTAGCTTTTTTTACGAATGCATCTTACTTGCTTTTAGATGATCCCTATAAGAGGGAGATTCTATCAAATCTTACTAGTCTCTAGTTATTTTGTTCCCTATTTCTTTTCTATTAGGGGATCCTAAGGAAAATAATTTTGTTTCTACTGAGCTCAAATAAGAAGTCGAGGGTTCTAGTAAACCAAAACCATCATTTTCTAGCTATTCAGCTTCAATCTTGCCCTTTTTAAGCCCAAAAAATTGAAGATTTAGTTAAGATTGAAAGTTTTGTACTACTATCCATAGATCCTTTATTCATACTCATTGAATTGGAAGAATTTAACCAATCAAAAAAATTATGCTTCTCGACTCCATAATCCAATTTTTTTATTAAAATTCTATAAAATTGATTGACTTTTGGATAGAAATCATGAGAATGTATATTCTTTCCTCAAATGTCTATTGAGGGGTAAAGGATTAAATATTTTTAAGAAATAAAGTTTTTTATCGGAATGGAATATGAAATATGAAAAAAATGGAAAGACCCTTTAACTATAGAGGTTGTTAATAGAACAAATCACACTTTTACTAAACTATACCAGTTACATATTAATTATAAATTTAATATATATTTCATATTAATATGAAATATGAATCAAATACTGAACTTCAACTTTCATTTAGAATGAAATTTGTTTTCATAGATGAATTTAATCTTATACTTAAGAATAAGAAAATAAAGACAAAAAATAGTAGTTTACTATATAATAGAATACTATTACTAGAACACTTTTACTATAAATTTTAATAGAAAGACTAAATATTCTAATTTATACTTTAATTTTCTATAATTACTATATATTATATATTCTACATAATATAGAATATATAGATAGAATATTCTATATTAATCTAGAATTTTTGATAGAATTTCTAAGATAATTTCTCCATTATAATCTTATATAATTTCTAATGATTAGGAATGGCAATGAAAATTAGTCTTCTTATTTCAATAACATTTTTTATTCATCAGAACAAAAGAAGTACTTGCCCAGCCAGTATTTATACTTAATCTGGTCAGCTTTTGTACGAAATAAAAGAAGTAAAGTATTCTTTCTATTGTAGAAATCTGTTTGGGATCATTGAAGTGAAGGAAAATAATGATTGTTCTCAATCTTGACTTCACGTGTGAAGTCAAATGATAAATTTCCCATTTTGAATGGGGAGAGATGGTGAGTGGACTAAAGCATCGGATTGCTAATCGTTGTACAAATTATTCATACCGGGTTCAAATCCTCTCTCTCGACCACGATCACTTGATATTTTGAATTGGAATGATTTTTGATTAGTTTCTTTTATAAATCTTTTATCTTTATTTAGCATCTATTCCATTTATTTATACATTTACCTATGAAAAATCAAGGAAAAGTAAAATGAATCTCATCTCTTTTTTAATTCTTCACAGGATTACGATCATTAGATAAAATCCAAAGATGAAGAGAGAAACAAAGAATATTACTATTGTATTAACAAATAGTTTAAGCATTAAAATCTCCAAGATAAGATCATTTTTTGTTTAAGGAAATAGATCACCTATTTTACGACACACGCTATACAATATTTTGACATGACGCTCCAAATTTCTTTCTATTTTTAATGTAATATTCTAATGTAATATTATGAATAATATTCACTTTTTTTGTTACCAAAAATTTCTTTCCATATCCATATCTATAATTAGGTATTATATGGGATCTTCTAAAGGAAAAGTTAGAACAAAAGAATCACCGATTAAAGATCAAGATCATCTTCCCTTATTCAAATTCGATAATAAATACCAGAATTTTTCTTTTTGAATCGAGGGTTCCTAATGTCCAGACTTATCTGAATATTATTTATGATCTTATTGATTTTCAAAATCAAAATTTTATCTATTTTTTATCATTTAAATTTTGAATTGAATAGAGATTTCATTCTTATCGAAAACTTACAGCAGTTTGCCAAACAAAGGCTAAGAGAAGAAAAAGTACAGGGATAACTGGCATGATGTCTACAATTGGATTGAAAAAGGCATAAGCTTCGGGAAATTTAGCGAAGAAGAAACTACTCGAATAAATTATAGAATTAAGACAGAGATAGATTAAACTAAAGATATAAAACACAAGAAATATTATTTTCTTTTTTTCAAAATTCAAATGAAATTGAAATGATAATAAATTATCAGATTGGATTGAGTTGTTTATTTGAGGGAAAATTGAAAAGAAAAAGGTAGATAAAAGAAATAAATTCTACTTTTTCTTTAACTTCTCCCCAATAAAATAAAAATACAAAGAATTCTATTTTCATACAATATCTTAATTGAATTCTAAGTAATGATCAATTAATCTTTTTAATTCTATATCCATTATGTTGAATCCTAGCATACCTATATTTCTTTTGGTTGGTTATTGATGAATAACCAATATTTATCTTAGTCTTTTATAGACCAACTAAAAAATGGGTTTGAAATGTTTGCTAATAGAACAATATAATTCAAAATTCATTGGCATGAGCTTGGGCTTATCCTAGTGAGTTTTACGGACCCACTAGGCCATAAAACATATATTTGTCCCACATTCATTCGTGAGGGGACTCCTAATGGGTTGAATACCATATTAATGGGCGTTCCATCTTGCAAATATGGCATATCTTGTCTAGACAAAATCTTAGAAATTATACCTTTATTCCCATGCTCATACGACAGTATCTCGAATCATTCTCTTGAGCCCAAAGTCTTATATTCGGCAAAATGGAATGTGCTGGATCATTGTACATATATATGCATTTTAGTTAGTAATTCATAATTATAATTTCATTTCAAGCAAAAAAAAATAATCTTGAACTAAAATTCAAATATTGGGTTATCTATGATCTATGTATTAGAGACTATATATGTATTACAATATACAATGTAAATAAGAATTGAAATAAATAAGAACAAATAAAAAAAATAAAAGTTGAAGGAGGATTTTCAATGTGAGATATAAAAACATATCTCTCAACGGTACCTATGCTAACCACTCTATGGTTTGGGACTTTAGCAAGTCTATTGATAGAAATTAATCATTTATTTCCAGATGCCTTGTCATTCCCCTTTTTTTCATCTTGATTTAATTCTTTTATTGATCTGTAAAAAAATGAAGAAGATTTGAGATACAATTCTACGTAACATGGCTCCAATTTCACCTCCTTTTTTCTTTTCTATTCTCAAAAAAGAAAGAGAAAGAGTGTATCGAACCTTAGTCAAAATACAATCAATCTACGATAGAATTTTTGAGAAAATAAATGGAAATGTGGATCCAGTCTAGGGGCGGTTCCACGAAATTCTAACATAGAAAGAAGAAGAAGATACTGAGATTAGAATAGGAAGAATTCCTAGTTTGAAAAAATTGTATTAATTAATTATTATGATATTCGTAATATTATTCTATTAATGAATATGAATCTTTTTCTTTATAATTATATTAATTAATAGTAACTCTTTTTTAGATTATAGTACTTAGAAGTCATTGAATTAGAATTAGAAAAAAGAAAATATTTACAAATTCCATTTCTAGTTAATAACTTTTATTAATATAGTTAATATAGTATAAATATAGAATATATATTCTTTTTCTTTTCTTTTTCTTTGGTTGGATCAAAAGAAAATGAAGAGAGTTCAAAAGTCGATCCAAAATGAAAGGAGGTTCATGGCCAAGGGTAAAGATATTAGAATTATAGTTATTTTAGAATGTACCTGTAGTGTTCGAAAGGAGGTCAATAAAAAATCACCGGGCATTTCTAGATATATTACTCAAAAGAATCAACACAATACACCCAATCGACTAGAATTTAGAAAATTTTGTCACTATTGTCAAAAGTATACAATTCATGGGGAAATAAAGAAATAGATGTAATGCTTGTGTTATTTTTATAAGTATAGACTATGAACTTTACATCTTAACATATATAATACAAACCAAATCCTATTTTGGTCAAATCTTAATTAAATGAATAAAAAAAGTATTATATTTTATAGATTCTCTTATATAGATATATAAAAGGAATAAACAAACTATGTATAAATCCAAACAACCTT
Organism: Cymbidium sinense; assembly: GCA_021442155.1. Taxonomy (NCBI): domain Eukaryota; kingdom Viridiplantae; phylum Streptophyta; class Magnoliopsida; order Asparagales; family Orchidaceae; genus Cymbidium; species Cymbidium sinense. The sequence goes on from CM038214.1 coordinate 165,119,832, forward strand.
TTCGTAAATCCAAGCGAACATTTCATAGACGTTTACCCCAATCAGATCGAAGGATCGAATCGATTATAGAAACATGAGTTTAATTAGTCGATTTCTTAGCGAATAAGGAAAAATATTATCTAGACGGACAAATAGGTTAGCTTTGAAACAACAACGATTAATTACTATTGCTATAAAACAAGCTCATATTTTTTCTTTATTACCTTTTCATAATAATGAGAAACAATTGGAGAGAGTGGAGTCAATCCACAACCTAGTCCTAGAACCAAAATAAATAGATAGACTCTTCAAAAGTCCAATCGAAACTCAAGCTCATATTAATATGAATTTTTTGCTCGAAAAAAACTAGAATCCAAATTTGATTATTGTATTATAAACTCTAAAATTATAAAATAGTAAAAATAAGGAAGAAATCTTTTTTTTCTTGAAAGATGCTCATTTATTCCTACTACTCAAATCTTCATTTCTTTTTCTTCTATCTTCCCGGAGTCCATTCTCCAGGAAATCCTGTTTCAATCATTGTATAATAATTAAGATTCTTTTATTCCTTTATTTGATTTGTATTCTTTTTTATTAATGATTTTATTTGAAATAATATCAAAATAATTCTTATTTGATAGGGCTATTTGCACAAGTATTTTACAATTCAGAAGCAATTGTCTATTGTATAAATTGTGGATGAATAGGCTATAAGTATAGAATAGCCTATCCTCACAAGTTACCGCATTTATCCAAGTGATCCACAAATGACAAAAATCTCTCTTTTTCCTACTCCTATCTCGATGAGAAGAAACCAAAGCTCTCATTCTTTGTTGAGTAGTTGTTCGAGTAAGTCTTGAATGAGCACTTATAAAGGTTGATGCAAATAACTGAATCTTTTTTTGACGTCTTTGAGTTGTATATCCTCGTTTAACTCTGGTCATTGAATCAAATGAAATTTTCTTGAATAACTAATTAATTTCTCTTCTTTCAGTCATCCTTTTCCTCTGGTCGATTAATAACAAAATGGATTCTTCCGATATATAAAATATAAATTCCAATGGCTTTTATGACTATGACCTTCCCGACCATGATTTTTTCTTTCTTCAAGGTATCTCACCTGGAAATAAGAAATTAAAATACTACTAAATAAAAAAACAATAGTGGGTTTCCTCATTTTTATGGTAATTTCTGAAATGGTGAGGTCCTCTCTATACACCGGAGCCTCTTCTTTCATTTCATCAAATTTTATTGTGAACTTGAATAGTTCACACTCTTTAGCTCTACCCATTCATTTTTCATTTCTAATTACAAAGTAATAGTCATTTTCACAAAAAAGCTATCCATATAGTGATGACATTTAATTCTGAAAGTTGGCTAGGTAGCTGACCATGTTTGTCCATTTTTTCAAGAAAAGGAATAGGAGCATAACCTTTTTCCTCCACTTAATGGATAACTATTTGTTACCAATGGAGAATTCCTTCTCATCTCAAATGGTGTGATTGTATTTGCACCAATAGAAACCTTAAATTCATAACATAATTAAGTAGATTATAGATCTTCATTTTTAGATACTAGTTAATTAAAAGGTTTTCTTTCACTATATCTATCCTAATTCATTGGTAGTGGTCGTTGATACTAAAAAACTTTTACATTTTTCAAAATCATGATCTGAAATGAACGAGTTGCACATACACCCTAGTACATGTTCCTCGATGCCGAGGGCATCCTCAAAGAGCGGGAGATTTCATGACATTTCTTATTGGCTGTCGTGCATTTCTAATAAGTTGTTTAATGGTTGGCATGGCGTGTATATAGAATCTCATTCTAGATAAAATAGAGTAGGTTGGTTTAGATCGATCTTAACATGATGGTTGATGATTATGAATGATTTCTATTCACTGTAAATTCTAATTTTTAAAAGGAATTCATATATTTATATGGAATCCTTAGTATTATCATTTTTATATAAGATCAATGATGCCATGAGCTTGGGCTTATTCTTGCGACATAAAACAACCCTTTCCATATCTTTGGATATAACCCATAAGGGTTGCCCGTTCTTTGTACATAAACTTTGTGAGAGTTTTGAGAAGCTTCAATAGTTCTTCTTCCGAATAAATTCCCCTTGTGCCTCGTAAAAGAACTAGCAGGTTGGTGAATCATAATGATATTGATATAACACCATGAATGGTTCTTCTATCTATATATTTCATGATTGGGTTAAAGTACTGAAGTAAAGGGGAATCAAAAGAACAATAAAAAATAGGATTAAACAACTATATGGGCATCTTTTGTACATTGCATACAGCTCTGCAATGGAATTTATCTTTTCGATAGAAGCTATTCTATCAAAAATAATAAATAGAACCTATCCGATCCAAATTGTCAAATGATCCATTTACCACGCTTCCTTTCGTAGTAGTTGAAAAGATACTATGATGGTTTTGTTGCTTTATATATTTATCTCGTCTGTGGTTTAGCAATCCCAAAGTTTTTTTTGATAGGATCCAAGAAGGATCAAATGATTTTTCCATTTTTTTAACTCTTTTTCTCATAACATAAAAATAAGAAAGAGACTTCTGGTGTGGAAGAATAATGGTTTGTGATGCTGAAATTGACTCTTGCTTGACACATAAAATAAAATTCGAAATAACCCTTCTTTT
>CM038214.1:165122576-165242576 GCA_021442155.1 Cymbidium sinense
AGGTATGCATGAGACAAATCACTCATGTAAGTGGTCATTTCCATTACTTGACCACTCACTCTCCCAATGGTCCACCTAGGCACCTAGGACACTACCCAACCTTACCCAAGAGGTGGTTGGTTTGACCATGACCCATGGGAGGTAAAATCACCTCACCCTCTCCAATAGTGCACTTGGAAAACTCAAGGACACCCATTTCCTCCTTGGCCATTCCCATACCATCACCCAAATAAACCTCACCTCCTCCACATACCCTGTCACAGGTGGCACAACAACAACCCAAAATTAGCTGAAGTCCGATTGGAATGAGGGAAGATATACACCCCATCATTCCTATGAATTAAACTCCCCTACTCTATCTACTCAAGAGGCAGTGAGCCTCTTCCCAAAGTTCCTAAGCCTTCTCGAGCTCCCCAAACTCCATTTTTGACCTCTGGAAATAGGGCACCCCTCCATTTGATTCCATTTGCTCAAACTAGCACCAAAGTCAAATTAACATTGCACATACCATCCCCAGAGCCCATCGAGCAAGAACAAATATTATCCCGAGCTCCCCGACCACCGGAGATAAGACTCGATCAATGACCTCCCAAGCTTTGGGTGTTGGTCTTCCAAGAAAACTACACCAAATCAAGGCTAGTGTTGATGGGCTTCATCTCCACTAGATGAAGCTTCCTCAATTGGATTTGCCACCGGTCTTGAGCTTTGGTGAGGTAATTTCTTAAAATTGATCCTTAGGTAAAAATGGGTTAGAGCATTATGAAGAAAATGTGCATCTCGTGTGACCTTGACCGTTGGATCCCCTCAATCGACATCATGAAGGTGTGGGATCCTTTTGGAGTTGATCTAAGCTTGGGTAAACTCGATCAAGCGAGCAATGGAGGACGGGCTTCGTCTCTTATCATTCAGGAGGAGATAGATCATGGACGGTCCATTCTATGTGATTGGAACGGACGATCGTGATTTGATATGTTAGATTAATTTGATTTAATCCTTTTACACTACATGATTAATCATGGCCATTCGATCTTAGATTGGATGACGTATGAGAAAGCGCATCCCACCGCCATGTAAGCACTGAGTCAGATAAGTTTTAAGTGGCCAATCCCACGACGCCATGTGAAAAGTGTGCTGCGTCAGCATGCCACATGACACCGATGGGATTAAGGCTTTAATTAGGCTTAATTAATTATTTTTAATGGCTAAAACTTCTAAAAATCATAACAAATCATTAAAAAATCATAAAAATGCAAATAAATATTCATTTTAAAGGTATTTCAGAGGAGAATCATTTAAAATTAATCCTAATTGATTTTGAATAGTAATTAAGACTTACTTAGAGTTTAATTATAAAATTAATTAGCTTAATTACTCTTAATTACTTGAGCAATCAATCTCAAATTTTGTGGGGTAATTTAATGGGATGACCTGTGCCTCTAATGATTTTCTTGGGATTTATTGCTCAGTTAATTAGGAAAATTGACTAATTAAACCCTAATTACTCTTTCAAGTTAATTAATGATTAATTAATCCCATGAACAATAACAAATTGGTTAATTAAATTTATTAATCATTACTTAATAGTGGATGGACTAATGGAATGGGGTTAAGACCTCTTTCTTAGCCTCTTTCCCTAAGTTCACTTCATTTCAAATAGAAATTAGTTAATGTTTAATTAATCAATTAAATTTTTAATTAAATAAATTAAAATCATAATCACATCAGAATTTAATTAATTAAATCTTGGGTAGGCCTTTAGGTGTTTAACAACCTAAAGGTATTTAAAGAAATTATGGTTAGCCCACATATGTGTGAAAACCATAAGAGTACTTAATTAAGTTTCTTAACTTAATTAATTATTAATTGTGAGCCAATTGCATTAGGTCTCCTTATTTCTTAGGATCATTACAAATTTATTTTCCTTGCATATCATGTTGGCTCATAATTAGTTAGTTAATTACTTTAAGGTAACATAGGTAAGGATAATTGATTGACTTAATTAAGAATTCAACTTAATGAATTTATAAAATTCACCTAATTACCCCTTATTAAACCAAATCAAATCACCAATGTAGAAATGAGGTTTATAACAGCAAATGATGAGTTCTCCTCCTACTTAAATCAAATTAAAATCCAAAACTTAAATGATAAAGAAGCTTTGGTTTACTTTAAACAATTTTATTTGATATGTTTATCCTTAGGAATTAATTTGATTGAATGAAATCATGTGTTTATATTTATTCATTCCTTTCCAATCATGTTAAATGTTGTATGTCATTTGAAATCATGCATTCATATTTTCAAAATTAATTAAATCAAAATGATTTCTTTTATGTCAAGCTTGCATGTGTTGGATTAATTTATAATATGTGTGGCTACTATCACTATTAAATTCAATTGTATTTTTCAAAAGTTTACAAATGAATGAAAATGTGTAGTAATGTTATTTATAAATACATAATAAGTGTATGTGCTCATAGCTTAAGTATATGAATGTTAAGTTTTCTTTCCTTTATTCATATGTTGGTTTACATAGGTTTGAATGGTAATGGGTATATAGTCTGGATATCTCGGGAGTACGAAGCTTTAAGTAGCCTCAAGGAGGTCACTAGATTACCTCACTTCCCTGGTTTAATAATGACATGTACCCATTTGATTTCATTCTTATGTATTCTAACATTAGAAATTAGATAGAGCTTTAGATCATATACATAAATGATTCAAATAAAGAAAATATAATCTTTGCATGATTCTCATCCTCTCTTAATTATGAATACATGTATATGTATTTAAGAAAAATGAGTATATAGTCTACATCCCGAGAATATGAGGCTTTAAGTAGCCCCAATAAGGTCATTTGATTACCTCACTTCCAGTTAACAAAGGTATGTACTTATTTATGTATTTTATACATGTATATGTGTACTTAATTAGAGAATGATGATTCCCTTTTCTATTGAAAATACATGCATCCATTGTCACTAAAATGATTGAATTATCTAATTATGTGATTTGGAATTGTCTTTCTCATGTTCATGTATGCAAATTTACATAAATTTGAATGCAATGGGTATATAGTCTGGACATTCTAGGAATACGAGACTTTAAGTAGCCCTAAAGAGGTCATTTGATTACCTCACTTCCCTGGTTTAACAATGACACATACCTATTTAATTTCACTCTTATGCATTTTTGTATAAGAATCTAGATATATAAATCTATATATACTAAATAATTCAATCAAATAAAAGATAAATTTGAAATACACATATGCATCCATCATTTAAGTGCTAAAACATGTTGCATGTATAGATATATACTAGATATTAAAATCATATGCATGTTACATGTGATGGAAAAGAATGAGTTAATATATGTCATGTGATAGTAATTCAATTAGATTAATCTTAAGATGCCTTTCATATTAAATATGATTATTTAAAGTTAATCTAAACGTAGGATTAATTTTAAATATATAATAATCCATTCAATAAAGAGAGTTAAATCAAATTAATATGCTTTAGAAAAAGTCTTAAGGAAGGGATGAAAGAGGGAAATCCTCTTTCTTCTCTTTATAACACTAAGCTAAATCAAATCAAACAAAAGAAAACATAAATTAAAATTCTCAAAATTAATTAAATAACTTCAAGTGAAATTAACCCTTTATGTTAAATTGAATCCTTCTACACTTAGAAAATTATAACTTCAATGCCTAGTTGAGACACACCACAAGCCTTAACACATACATTAGAATTAAGTCACTTCAGTCCTAAGTTAGGGGCGGTTGATGTGGTGTATATTTTGTTTTATGATGTAATGTTTTAGATTGATGTTAGGGTGTATGCTTAGTGGATGTTAGGCCATTCCTAGCCTAATCATATTTTCTAGGATTATGCTTAAGGGTGCTTAAAGTAAATATAAATGCTCTCTTTCAGGTTGCTTAAACCCTAGCATAATCCAAGTTAGGATAGGTGGGTTTGGTTACCCATATGTAGAGCTAAGTCCAAATCATACATATAGCTTGGGATGTATGTGTGTTTAGCTAACCTCTATTTCATAGTATAGTTAGATTTACTCTTTCTATAAGAATGTAATTTTTGTAATAGGAATTAGGATTAGTGCTATGGGGGATTAGGATGAGTACCAGAAGGTTTTGTCCTAAGGCGCCCTGTGATGCCTTTGAAGTAAGCACATCCAAATCCAAGAAGGAAGAATCAAATAAAAAAAGGAAGAATGAAGAATGAAGGCCCTCATAGCATTTAATAAAATTGTAATTATTCTTTTATATTCTGAGTTGTATAAGGGTAGTGCTCGGTTACCCATCTTTTATTTTCAGGTTGTACGGTGGCACCCCTGTTATTCTTTTGTTAGGTTATAAAATTGATTGATGATTTGTTTAGATTGCATATTAAAAATTGCATCTTTTTCTTAGTTTCTTAATGATTGATGCTTTAATGTGTGGCCAGGATGCGATTAGGCTCTTAGGGTAAAATTAATTTTTCTACTCCAACTAACCACTCATAACTAAATTTTAAATAATTAATAATCTTACCATAAAGCCTAGAAATTAAATAAGATAATTAGAAGATTTAACAACCCCTTAGCTTTATGATTGTATGTATCACAACATGCATATCATATTATTTCACTCTTGAAAATATGGGATTTTCATCCTTGCACTAGAGGGGGATGCTTGAACTGTGAGGGAATCCCTTGTAGTGGAAAACACCCCTTCTTGTTGATTTAGCCAATAACCTACTTTCATCATCCATATAGGCATCAAAATCTTAAAGCCTTTATCCAAATATAGTATCAAAAATTAAATAAAATTTGGAAAGATTTTGCATTAGACTAAGTCATTATTCTTACCACTCATGCTCTAGTCTCTTAGGGAGTGGGTTTAGGTTTTTAGTCTCTTTCTAATTAAACAACTAGCCTATCTATCTTATAATTAATAAGAGCAGACTACATGGTTTTAAAATCTTAGGAGGAGTTAGCTCGTGGCCACTCCAGACAATTATAAGTCCAGCAGTTGGACGGTTCATCCTCTCTTATGGAGGTGAACCTTCATGTCCACTGTCTCTTAGATTTAGATGTGCTTTAGCTCTTTCTAAAGCTCCCTAGATTTAGGATCAGGTGGCTATTTCCTTGGGATATAAGCATAAATCCTCACCTCTTAGGCATTTCCACAGTATTGTGTTGCGATTATAAGCCCAAGCAATTTAATAAAATTTTAACTCAAAACATATAAAACTCTTCAACTTCAAATATATAAACCCTCCCCTAGGATAGATTGGAGCACTTACAAGGCTTCCTAATATCATGAGTGCTCTCTACTTATCTTCTTTTGGATTTAAAATAAGTCTTCTCCTTGAACTTTTGATTGATTTTTTAAATATAACCAATCCTTTGATAATCTAACTTGAAATCTTTGGAGATGATAATTGTCTACTTTAATCGAGTATTAATTTCATTCCCTAAGATGTAATTAACTATGGAGCCTTGCCTCCATAGGAAACTTTTGAACCCATTTAATATAAACTCTGCTTTATTCATCCATGTAAAGTAGGAAAAAATATTTGATACATTAGAAGACCCATCATGCCTTAGGAGTCCTTATTAGATGATTAGGTCCATTGAAGGGTGATGTCTCTATCTTTGAGATAATATATCATGTCAGATCACTTCAATAAGTAACCCCTACGATGCATGGTGTCCCCCACATCCAAAATAAACACCATAATGGATAGTGGAAATAATGAGGAGAAATAATTAACTCCCATTTCCAAATAATTTTCCCAAGTGTATTTGTTGACCTCACTTTTGGAGTGAGAATTAACCTTTCTCATCTTGGACTTAGGAACCTTCTAGACACATAGATTTTCTTACTGCTAAGATATTTATAGTGATTAAGAAAACACTAAACCTAAATTTAGAAACTTAGAGAACATAACCCTAAGCCAAAAGTTTGCCTTAGCACAAATAGGTTTCACCTGCCCTAAGGCCTAAATTGAGACTCATACCCATTAACTCATTCAAATTTAAGCTCATGTAAATGAAACACAACCAACCTCAAACCTATTCAATTGATCTTACTTGAATTTGGTTTTCTAATCCAAGCTCCAAGCTAAATTAACTCTTGATCCAAGTTAACCCCCATCACAATCCCATAACTCAATTCAAGCCTGTTCATGTATCCAACTTAATTTTCTCAACCTCTCTAATTATTCATTAGATAATTTCAATCCATGCCAATACTTAAAATCAAGCCAATTGAACTAAGGAAAATCAACCAATCCAAGTTAGCCCATTTGACCTAAAGGGTTCAAATGAGCCAAAACCTAATTGAGCCCAAATTAATTACTATCAAAGCCACTAATAAACTTTAAATCCATCATTGAACCCCTCTCAACACTTAATTGACACCAACTCAATCCAATTCAACCCAATCAACCCAATTGGTTCACTTGACCCAATGAGACCTAAATGATCAATTTGATTCAAAGTTCAGTCCAACCCAAATTAGATTAAATCAACTCATCCAATCCCTCCATAATGATTGTTGATCATCTTTGATTACCCAATTGCAATCAATTGGGTCAAATCAAGTAAGTTTGATCACTTAACTCAAGTTGACCCAATTGAACTAAAGGGCCAAATTGGGCCAAATCTCATTTCAATCCAAAATGATTGTGACCAATGCCTCTAATCAATCATAAATTGATTATTGAACACCCTACAATCATCAATTGAAGCCAATTCGGCTGAGCCAACCCAATTGACCTACTTAGCCCAAATCGACCTAGAAGATCTAATTAAATCAAAACTCATTTTGATACAAATCAATTGAAACTAACACCTAAAATCATTCCCAAATGATCAATCAAACATAGACCAACCCTTCATTCAACCCAATTTAACCAAATCGATCAGCTTGACTCATTTGGCCTAAATGAACTCATATGAACCAAACCCAAATCCACTCCAAATTGAGTCAAACCAATTGCACTCACTCACTCCAAATGACCAATTAAACTCACTTAAACTATTGGTTTGAATTTGGTGAAATTGGTCAACTCACAATTGAACCCATTTGACCCATATAGGTCAAATTGGGCCAAACAACTAAACCAAACTCAATCAAACATGGCATAACTCATCCTTGGGTCACCATGGGCTTGCCCAAGTGGGCCCAACCCATAGTGAACCCAGTTTGGGTCAAACCCATTGAACCAAGCCACCCAAATGGGACAAAATCCCCATTTAGGTGGATTCTCCACTCTCTTATCCCATGGCAATCACCTTTGGCTCTTCTTGGACAAGAGGACCATTGACCCAACCTAATAAAAAATTATTGGGCTCAGCTTTTGGCCAAGAGAGGGTGAGTTCACCTTTGGAAACCCATTGGTCCACCTAAGGGAGATTGTACACCCTATGCTAGAGCACTATATTCCCTCAGTCTCTCACTCTCAGCCACCTCAACAGTCCCTAGCCTCCTCCGGTAGGTCCAGAAGGTTGCCAAAGGTTGAACCAATCTAAGCACTTAGTTTAATTAGGGAGGATAGTACACTCCTCCCCATGGATTCAAACTCAACACACACCTTCCCCAGAGCATTCTACATAGTCCCATACCCTCTCACAAGCTCTTGGTGCACTCCACCATCAGTGAGACTAGCCCCAATCGCAGAGAGTCCATCCATCTAAGTTTTCAAAATCTCCACCAAACCCAAATTAACTCTTCCCACACCTTCACCTCACTCGGCTGAGTCAAAATGAATCATTTTCGAGCGAAACCAAATAAGTCCTTAGACCAACTCCAATAAGCTTTACGATGGCATTTGGTCCACAGAATAATCGATGGGGAGGCAGCTCATGACATTCTCAACGGAGCTTCATTTCTTCAAGATAAAGTTACCTCTATCGATGGACCACTGATTTATAGCTCCAACGAGGTAAACATCTTGCAATGTAGTTTCCCACTATAGGATCCCTTTAAATTCATTCTTTGATCATTTCAGAGTCAATTTCACCATCAAACGAGCTCTGAGCTCGGATCGGAGAAAATTGGGGATGAATCATCATTTATGCGTGATTAGAATGGATGACCATGATTAATCTCTGTAGAAATCTTGATTTAATCCCTTTGAAATCATAAGATTAATCTTGGATTATCATCCAACAAGTAACAAATAATCCTCCACCATTGAGTCAGCTGCCTCGTTAGATGATTTAAGTAACCAATACCACAGTTCCACATGGAAGGTGCTGCCGCGTCAGCCTCTGCGTGCCACTGACGGTTTAAAAGATCAATTAGGTCTTAAAAATGCAATTAAATGGCTTGAACATTACAAAAAAATCATAACTAATTATAGAAAAATCTAAAAAATACAAATAAACCCATTTTGGAAAAGTTAGATAGAAGAGAATTTAACAAAAAATAAAATCTCTGATTTAAGTCCATTGAACAATGCTTAATTATGGTTCAAAACTTATGCTAATTATCTTAATTAAGGACTAATTACTTGGCTAATTAATTCCAAATTTGGTGGGGTTATTCCATGAGATTTCCTTTACCTCCCATAATTTTCTTGAATTATTTTCCATGAAATTTAAAGGATTTGGGATTTCAAACCTAATCACACTCATTAATTAATTTAATAATTATTAAGAGTGATAAATATTAAAAATTAAATAATTAATGATAATTAATCATTATGAATAGTGAATATTATGAGGAGAAGTAATTAAGGCTCTTTCCTTAATTATTTTTTAAAATGTGTCTCTTCAAGAAAGTTAATTAACATATGTGACAATTAGGAATTAATTAGGAAAATTAATAATAAAAATTTAAGTCAAACAAAATTAATGATTGATTTTGATAATTCAAATATAATTCATTTGTTTCCCTTTATGTGTTTAATAACATAAAGCTGTTAAGGAAATTATGATTGACTCATTGGTATGGGAAAATCATAAGAGTACTTAAATTAGATTCACTTTCCTAAAAGTATATCATTGATGACTCATGATCAAGTAGTTAATTAAATTAGAGAAGCTTAGGGAAGGGTAATCAAATCAATGCTTAATGGTTTAAACCTAATAAAGTTATAAAATCTATTTAATTGCTTTCCTTAAATATATTAAATCACCAACATGGGATAGGGTAAATACTAAATAACATCTCTTCTCTTTAGGTTTTAATAATTCAAACACCAAAAGAAAATTTCATAAGAATTTTGGTTAGTCTTAAAGAATATTTATTTGGCTTGATTGTCCTTAGGACTTAATGTAATTGAATATGTTATGTGGTAATGTTTAATTACTTCTTTTCAAGCATCATAAATATGGATGCAATTTATGTCATATGTTTATGTTATCAAAAAAAAGGAAAAAAAAAAAAGAGAATCAAAAGAATATGGTTACATCTAAGTTGCATGTGTTGGATAAATATTATTATAAGGTGTGGCTATTATCACTAATAAATCCTAAACTATTTTTCAAAACTATAATCTAATGATAAAAAATATAAGTTAATGTTGATTATAAATATTCAATGAAGTTTACATTTAAGTTATAATTTCAAAATAGTAAGGGATTTATTTTATCTTTATTCCATGTACATATTTACATACATTTGAATTGGTGAGTATATAGTCTGGACATCCCAAGAATATGAGGCTTTAAGTAGTCCTAAAGAGGTCTTAGATATCCTCACTTCCCTGGTTTAACAATGGCACATACTTGCTTAATTTTATTTATATGTATTAATGTTCCAGAATTGGAGATAAAACTTTGCTTTTTGTGTCACTAAGTTTTGCATGAATAAAAGGATTCGCTATTATATAATCTTTGCATGATTTTTATCCCTAACCTTGTGTATATGTTTACATGTATTTAATTTGGCAAGTATATAGTCTAGACATCTCGGGAACATGAGGCTTTAAGTAGCACAAAGGAGTTCTTAGATTACCTCACTTCCCTAGTTTAACAATGATGTGTACTTGCCTAATTCTCTAATACATGTCTACATATACTTAATTAAGGGATGAAATCTTTATTTTCTACCAAAATACATGAATTAATGATCATTCAAGTGTGCAAAATGAAAATATATATTGTATGAATAAATATGTGTATTAAATCAAATATCATGAATAATAAAATGAAGAAATGTGTATGTTATTGATGATGGAAAGAAGTGGGGAATAATGTTATCAATATAATGGTGATTCAATTTCATTAATCTTGAGATGCCTTTCATGTTTGAATAAGACCCTTAGACTAACCCAAACCTAGGTTTAATAAAAATATATTTAATAAATGATTGACTAAAAGAACCAAAGTCATAATAATGTACTCTTAGAAAACAACTTAGGATAGGGATGAAGGGGGTCAACCCCCTTTCTTATCTTCATAATAATTAGATATTAAGTAGGCACCAAATGAAATAAAAAAATATAAATTAATATTAATTCATTCATTCAAAGATTTGAAATGGAACCTCCCCTAATATTTAAGTTAAATAATTATGAACTTTAGATAATCATACTTTTAAAACTTAACTAAGACATACCACACTAAACTTTATCACACACATTAGAATACTAAGTCACCAATTCTAGCCTTTAGGTTAGGTTAGTGTATGTCATGGTGTTATGTTTTATTTTATGATGTAATATTTTAGACTTGATGTTAGGATTATTTATGTGTAGACTAGATGTTAGGTCGTTAATAGCATAATGATATTTTCTATAGGGGATTATGCTAAAGTGAGGAGCTAGTTTAAAGAGAAATGAAACAAATAAATGCTTTTGCACCTTGGATAGGTCAAAACCTCGGATAGGTCAAAACTTTGCACCTACTCCACACAGGTTAACTTCATCGAGGGAAGTTGGTTAGATTCATCTTTCCCCTAATATGCTCATAGAATGATGGTAAGATGTTCTCAATCTAACTATTCTTTTTTGCAGGGGATTGTGCTTAAGGGGTACTATCATAAATAAACATATAAATGCTTTTGCTTGTAGGTACTTTATACCCTTAAGCATAATCCATAGGTCAGGTGGACTTAGTCACCCATGTGTGGGGTGGTAAGTCCAATATACATGCTTGGGATTTGTGTGGTGTATTTTAGCTAACCTTTGTTTTGCAGGTGTTGGTTATATTTCCACTTTTCCTTTTCATGTAAAAATTTATATAATTAGGATTTTGGAATGATTGTTATGGGGATTAGGATGAGCATTAATCATAAGATCCTATCTTATGCACCATGTGAAGCCTTGGAGCATCCACCTTCCAACCACCCAAAAGAAGGAACCAAAGAAGGAAAGAAAAGAAGAAGAAGAAGAGAAGAATAAAGCTTGAAGACCCCCATAACAATGAATTCCTTGCTTAATTATAATATTCATTTGTAGTCCGGGTTGTATAAGGGTAGAGCTCGGCTACCCATATTTGATATTTTTGGGTTTGTGCGATGGTGCCCGACCACAACGGCCAATTTTTTTTTGCGATTAGCTTTATAAATTAGTTAATGATTTGTTTAGCTTTTGCATTAAGTCGCATGATTTTCCTAGTTTCTTCCTTGCTTTATGTATGGCCTGAATATGGATTAGGCTCTTTAAGAAAAACTAAATCTCTTACCCAACCTAATAACTCAAAATAAAATTAAACAACTCATAACCTCACCTAAAGCTTAGGTTTAAAATCAAGATAAAAGAATTAGCAACCCCTTAGCTGGAAGAGCATTCCTTTATAATATCATGCACAAATGCATCTTATTTCACTCTTGATTGGAGGGCTTCCACCTTTGCTAGAGAACTCAACTTGACCTTTAAGAGCCGTGGTGGAAACTCACCTCCTCACTTCTCGCTGATTTTGGCCAATAATCTTATTTCTCATGCATTAATCATAAAAATCCTAATAACCTGAGTCACAATAATTATCCAAAATAAAATAAATAAAATTTTAATTACATTAGATTTAGGTCATTTGATGCATGCCCTTTACATGATCTAGTCTCTTTGGGGAGTGAGTTTAAGGACTTAGTCTCTTTCTAAATAATAACAACCTTGCTATCTTGTATAAGTATAAAGACTTGCCTACATGTATTTAAAATCATAGGAGTTAGTACCACCCCGTGGTTGTAAGTCTGTTATTGGTGGTTTGTCCTCTTGTGGAGGCAAACCAATTACCCATTTTCACCTTAGATTTAGGTTGTGCTTCTGGCCCTCGCCGAAGTTCCTTAGATTTAGGTTTTGAGGTTGCTTCTCCTCTTTATGGGCCATAAGCATAATTCCTCACCTCTTAGACATTTTCTTAATCTTGTGTTAAGGAACCTTAAGTCCTAAAATTCTAATGAAAAATGCAACTCAAACAAACTAAATCAATTTCAAAATGTAAAGCCCAACCATAGGATAGTTTGAAATGCTTGTTAGGTTTCTTAGCATCGTGGGCATCTCCTACTTACCTCCCATTTTTGCTTCGATAATAACTCCCTCTTTTGATCAATCCCATTTGATCTTGCAAAAATAAACCAATTGATTGATAGTCCTTTCCTATTGAAATCTTCAAAGATAATGATCATTTACTTTAATCGAGAGTTTTTCTAAGGGATCCCATCCCTTAGAATGTAATTAACTATGGGGGCTTGCCCTATGGGGAACTTAACTAACTCGGTTTAAAATAAACCCTACTTTACTTTTCCATGTAAATTAAGGGAAGAATATATGGTACATATGCAGACCCATTATCCTTAAGAGTCCTTATTGAGGTGATTAGGTCCATTAAAGGGTAGTGACTTCTATCTCTCGAGATAATACACTATTCCTTGATGATGTACTCGACCACCTGAATAAGTACATCTGCGGATCTACGTAGCATCCTAAAAAGATGAATTTCTATAAGGTCTCCTCTTTCTTTTCTCACCACAAATTTGAAAGGCGACTCCTCAATAGAAATTTTTAAACCAACAATAATTATGAGCCAATGAGATGACATAAAACCCATAAGGAATTTAAATTTGTAATGCACCTAACAATGAAAAGGCCTAATGCAATTTGGCTCACAATGAAAACTTAATTAAGCTAAGAGGTTTAGCTTAAGTAATTTCAAAATACCTTTTCATACTTATGAATGGGGTTTTGATTTTTTTAATTGAACTTAGGTTATTAAACACCTAAGCATCTACCCAAGGTAGATTAATTAAATTCTGGAACTTTTTAGAATTTTAGAAATTGATTAAGGGGATAATTAATGAATTAACCCTTAAGGAGATTAAGGAGAGAAGAGGGGGTTTAGGGAATAGATAGGGAAAATCCCCCAAAATTATTCCAAAAACCTTCTACTCATTGGATCTGACCTTAATCAACCCTAATCATAGGTTAAAACCACTAATCATACCCTAATTATGCTTAATTACATAAAGAGGGTAATTAACGAAACCATATGCAATTATTCTAATCAAGCCTTCAATAAATCCCAAGAAAATTAGGAGGTAAGTCATCCTAAAACTTACTCAAGAAATTTGGGACTAAGAGGCCTAATTAAAGAGTAATTAGTAAAATACACTTTCCAATAAAATACAAATTTAGAGAAAAGCATAATTTAAAACTCATCAAAATTAATTTTAAAATGTGTAAGAGTTATGCATTTTAGAAGACCTTGATTAATTAGAAATTAATTAAGCATTTTTAACTAATCCTAATTAATCCCTAGCTCACGGTGCGACGTGTAGCGGAATCAGCATGCTTTACATGCATCACGTCATGAGGGGGTCACTTAATTTGTCACCTCATAAATGGTGATGGCGATGCACGCAATTTAATCCTCTACCATTCAATCAAAGATCAAACGGCTAAGGATTACCCCATATTTTAAATTGGATATATGGATATCTAAGTTAAATAATCTCACCATCCATCTAAAATGGATGGATGGTTGAGATCATCAAATTCTTCCCTTGATCAACAGAGACCTTCCATGATCAAGGGGAAGATCCGAGCTAGATCTAGCATGGAATCAAACCAAATTCAACCCACACCATCTAAAGATAGAGAGTGGCAAATCCAATGGTCAAAAAGTGATGAAGTGAAAATTTCTTTCACAATGATCCACACCACATTGAGTTTAGTGATTAAAAAATCCCATACCTCATCAGAGGGGATCACCGGCACTCGATTCCCTTAGAGAAGCTTCGTCTGGTTGAGATGGAACCTTGCTGAGAGTATGAGCACTTGAAATGAAGTGGATCAATATATGGACCAACGCCTCCTTGCTTGAGCTTCGGGTTTGATTGAATTGGATCCTTCCTTGCTGTGGGAACTCTAATAGAAGCTTAGGTGCACTCAACTTAGCTCCTAGATGAAGTGTGCAAGAGAAATTGAAAGAAAATCAAGTGCAAAAGAAGTTGGCAATTCGCTCTACCTCCCTTATTTTTCACTATTCAAAAGTTGAGAAAAGGAAAATGGGAAGAGCTCTAGGAGGCTTAGGATCAATCTCCAATGGCTCCTCTAGCTTTCTATTCTTCAATCGACCTTGAGAGAATCAAAATAGAAGAATTAGGGGAGTATATCTCCCTTGGATTGGATGCAATTCTCACATTTGATCCAATTGATCATATTGGAGAGTTTGTTTTGACTACTTTGAGTCTGCACATGGTCGATTTTATCCAAGGAGTGGATTCCCAACCTCCCATGTGCTTGAATTTAAGCTTGAGAGGGAGTTTGAAAATTCAATTTTTAGTTACCGATTGGGTTTGGTCTAGGGGCCAAATAGCCTCACCCAAACCCATTGGGTTGGGTGCACCACTCATCACTAGATCCCCTTGAGCTTTTAGGAAAGCCTCAAGTGATTGTGAAGAGGGTATGACCAAATTACCCATGGATCGCCAAAATTTGTTCTATGGCCTAGGGTTAGGATGGTCATTTTGCTATTTTTCCACTTTGGACATGTTGGGTATGTGGAGAAACTAGGTTTGGACAAGTTTCAAGAGATTTTGAATTCATTTGATAGGGTTTGGCTCATGTTGACCCATTTAGGTCAAAATGGGTCAACTTGGGTCAACTTGGGTCAAGTTGACCAATTGGTCAAATTGGGCCAAACCAAGGGTTGGGTCAATGACCATTTGAACTATTTTGGTGCTTTGGTTTGATTCAATTTGGTATATTTGATTTTGGCTCATATGACTTCACTTAGGTCAAATGGGTCAAGTTGACCTATTTGACCCATTTGACCTATTTGAGGTAGGTCATAGGTTTAGGTTAGGTTAGTCATATGGAGGGTATTGGTATCTTTGTTTCCAATCAATTTAAGTTCAATTTTGGCTCAACATGACCCCTTTATATCATGTTGTCTAAGGTCAATTGGGCTAGGTTAGTCTAGTTGGCCAATTGAGGCTTTGGTCAAGTTCCATAAGTGATTTGGAATGGACTTGACCCATTGGTTTCAATCAATTTGGCTTAGATTTTTGACACATTTTGACCCTTTAGGTCAAAATCAACTTGTCAAGGGGCCAATTGGGCTATGTTAGGCTCAAATGTTGGCTTGGTCAAGTTTAAAACGTAAGTCATGAGTGAACTTTGATCAATGGTTTCAATCAATTTGGCCTATGGTAGAATTTGGCTATGTAAGGTTTCATTTTGGGTTAAGTGTTGACTTTATCAACCCTTAGGTTTGACTTGGTTTGACTAATTTGATTAATTGATCATCACATGATAATTGTTGATCATGATGAGAGGGATATATGAGTTCGGTTAAATCCAATTCGGTTAGGATCAAAAGTTGGCTCATAAGGGTACTTTAGGTCACTTTTAGGTCACTTTGGGTCAAGTGAGTCTACGTGGATCAAATGGCTTGGTCAAAGCTTTATTGAAGTTGGTTGATCTTGTGTATAGACTTATGATTGAAATATTAATCCATTTACAAGTGATTTGAAGTCAAATGGGTTTTGATCCATTTGAAAATTTCATATTCAAAGGAAGAATATATGAAGAGGGTCTTGGGTTTGATTTTGAACTAGGTTTTGATTGAGTGATTGAAGTTTGGATTTATATATGAGTCATGATTGTAGGTTTGATTGAATCATGAGAGAAAATCAAGAGTTTGGCTTGATTTGGAATTGATTTGGCTAAGTTCAAGATTTTGACTTGAAAGGCTTAGATTAAATTTTGAGTTGATTTGAGTTTGATATTTGGAATTAGTTTTGATTGTTGGAATTTATATTTTATTTATTTATGTGAATATAAATGAGAATATAAATGGATCATGAGAAAATTTCCAGGATTTGAAGTGGTTTAATCATGATTTAGGTTAAATCTATTAAAGAGAATTTAAATGATTTAAGGAAAATTTTAAATTAAAATTTAATTTTTGAATTAGATTTGATTAATTTATGTTTATATTTAATTTATATATGAGAATATAATTGAGCATATAAATAAGTTTTGAGAAAATCCCAAAGGTTTGAATAGGTTTGATCAAAATTTAGGTTAAATTCATTAAAGGGAATTTAAAGGATTTAAGAGAATTTTAAATGGAATTTAATTTTTGGATTAAATTTGATTGATTTGTATTTATATTTCATTTATATATAAAAACATAAATGAGAATATAAATAAGTTTTGAGAAAATCCCAAAGTTTTGAATTGATTTGATCAAGGTTTAGGATTGATTTTGGCTATGTCCTTTAATGGAAAATTAAAGGGACTTAAGAAACTTTTCATGAATTGATTTGGAATTTTGAGTTTAGTTGGATTGATTTGAATTTATATTTCATTTATATATATGAATATAAATGAGAATATAAATGGATTATGAGAAAAATCTCAAAGATTTGAATTGGCTTGAATCATGATTTTGGTTAAGTTCTTAAGGGAGGATTAAGGACTTAGGAATTTTGGTGGATTTTGATCATGGGTTTCAATCATGGATTTCAATCATGGAATTGATTTGAGTTTGGAGAAAATCAAATAGAATTGATTTGGAGTTTGACTTGAAAGAAGGAAAGTGAGGAATAGTTTAAGCTAAGGTAGAAAATTTTCCTAACACCCTAAGGCATGATCTATTCCTATGGCTAATTCTTCTAAGTCTTCTGTGGCTGGGGAGTGTCCACCTAATCACTAGATGTGTCTTAAGACTAAGGAACTCTTAAAGCTTAAGAGGAGTCCTATGTCTAAGATTGGAGGATTGAGAGCTCATTCTAAAAATGAGGTCAACAAGAGGCGATCAAATATTATTTCCAAGGGGTCTAGTAAGCTATTAGAATAATTTAAGATGCCCTCTACGCCACCGGATTTGCAACACATCTTACAAGCAAACAAAAGGTGTTAATGAAGGCATTCTTAAATACACCCAAATGGGCCTTAATACTATGTTGAATGTTTAGATTCAAGTATCTGAGGATGTTGTGCGAGTTGCTTCCCAGTTTGGTCTTAGGACTGGGTCCAGGTTAACAAAACCTAAAAATCTAATTATTATAAGAATTTCAACTTATTAAAATATCGAGAAGCTAATATGTGACAAGAGATCGATCCTTATTATAAACTAAACAGAGTTGACAGGATCTAAAGTTCTCAAATATATTTGATTCAATCAATTAACTATCCCGATGATGGCTGTGCTGAATAGTGATTTCAACTGGAAGGGATACTTCCATCAAAATATGATTCTAATTTAAAATAAAATTAACTTAAATAAAGTATCAATCTAAAAACTGCTTAAATGCAATTCAATAATTAAAAACTTAAAGTAAAACTTAATTTATCCACCTTCCACAATGGTTTGTTGAAGGTGATAAATTAAGAAAACACTAGCTCACAAAGGAGTCAATGTCAAATCAAGTGTTCTATTATGTTCACTCTTAATCAATATCACACCAGTGAGGACGTGGCCCATGTCCTCTGACTGCTTGGCTTGGCCAATAAGCTCCACATATGATGCGCTACACTGGTCCTCTCGATCGTGGTTGCCGCCAAATGGAACCATTATATTACGATCACAACCGTAGCCCATATACTCCCCAATGGCTCTTCCCTTTGAGTTGTGAATCATAAGATACACCTGATAGGACAAAAAGCCCTCTGTTGACTTAAGATTGTCTCCTTAAACAAACACCACCCCAGGTCAATGAGGATTTCTTAGATGACATAACCCATGTATTGTTGATAAGGATCCTTGTTGGTCGACTACCACCTCTAGACTAGTGGACCACTTAGCTCGTGATGACGGAACCATGGGATCTAGATCGCACATTATCATTCCCACAACCATCACTTTTAATACTAATTTTATAAATCTAAAAATCAAAACTCCATATGCTACGCTACACATTCATGATCTTACTAGTCTTAATCAAAGTTATCTCATTTATTGGAGGGTAATTAACTATGGGATTGCCTATAGGAAACTTAGAACCAGATCTAAAATCCTCACAAGTGAGGGCAAAATCTCTGAGTAGTGTCTTATCTACTATCTCATCTGCCTTCTAAAAATTAACCGACACATTAATATAATACTCCCATTCAATTGTCAAGAGGTCGGTGGTGAGTTTTCGGAGCCCACAGACTTTTGGTGACTCCATTGAGGACAAGGTTGTCTTTCCATCTTTGGCTAGTCATATATGTGAGATAGTAGCAACAAAATATTTGAAAATTCAAAACAAAAAATGGTGATTTAAATATGTAATAAATTCAATTTACTAATGTATGAGACTCTATGTCAAATGAATTATTCTGTAGAGTATATTTTTATTACACTATTATTTTATTCTGTAGTATCTCTTCATTTTAAAAGGATGGGGTGAAATAATAATTACTAATTACTAATCCCCATCTTTCACTTACGCAGAATGAATCTTTAGAGCACTCCTTTCATTATTCAGCTAGGGCATGGTGTAAACATCTTCCTATTTAACACTTCCATCAACACAGGAGATGTTGAAGCTACCATTCAATTTAGTAGATTGAATTTCCCAGCCATGGTACACTAGTCTGAGGTCACGCCGGGAGGCCTCACTTTACTGAAGCTCCTACTAGTCATGCTCGCCAACCAGTTCAGCAACCAACCACTATTAAGGAGTTCTCCCGATAGAGAACTTTTAGTTTTTAAAAGACTAGGTCAATCTGAAGCCTCCATGATGAAAAAAATTGTCAATGGGCAAACTATGTCTTTGATGCTTGATGGTATGATTGCTTCATCGATTGGACCTTTCATACCAGAAAAGCATGATCATTAAGCTTCTTCATCAGGAAGAAAATTAACCAAAAGGCAAAGAAGAAAATAAATGCTGAGATGAGGGCTCAGCAAATGAAAGTTCCACCACAGTTTGAAATAATGTCCTCTAGAATCAACAATGTCAAGCTCCACCACCACAGAGGAGATAGCTTGAAATATTGTCCTCTAGAATACGTAAAGTTATTAAAGTATCCAAGGAAAGAGGCTTGATGAAAAAAAAATTTTAGAGTTCTGTGGTGATTGAAAATACTGAAACTCCACCAAGGAGGTTGACATTTTTTATGGTAACTAGTCATCGAGCCAAGTATGCTTTGCTTGGTGAGCACCAGAGCGTGACACTTGGATCGTGTCCAAGAATCACAAAGGTCCCAAATGAAAGGGTAAGAAGGTATGGAGGCCAAGGCTCCGTAATGAAGTTTTGAAGAAAGGAAGAGGTGTGATACCTGATACACATATTTAGAAATCCACCTCAAAAATAACTCATCAGAAGTGCATACCTAAAAGAAAGGATATCCCTAATAAAAGACATGATGGTTGACACCCTTGAGAATCATCTAGGGGATCCCATCGCTAATCAAATTCACCCCCACAAGAGAAGGTTGACTTTGATCACAGTCTTTTAATGGAAGAAGTGTTTGTTCCATACACTGAACCAGAGATCCACTGGAAACATCAATCAGAAATTCATGTGCAAAAAGATGGCGATGAAGAGGACACTATGGAAGTAGAAGTCGTCTATATAGTTAGAGATATAGATGAACTTTCTGCTCAGCACCATCAGTAGCAACATGGATCTAAGGAACCTGAACCTGAATTCAACGTTTATGACAAAGAGTCTCCACAAAAGCAAATAGAAGATGGATCTTCAATCTCTACTGAGGAGGAAGAAGAAGAAGATTAAAATGAGAAAGAGATCATGGGTGTTGAAGCTGTATATATGGTTGAACCAGAAATGATTACCGGTACATGCTTTTATAATCAAGATCGCATTCATCTCAAGAATAACTATACTTGCAAATGAACAAGGAGAAGGACAGTCAAGTTCTTCCCCTGAAGATGAGCAAGGAGTAGAACAATAATATGAAATAGAGGAAGAAGAAAAGCATGTACTTGTTGATGCCATGGCACTAGCTAGAGAGCAAAGACAAATGCGGTGCCAAATGGAAGTCAAAGATAAGGAAATTGCATAGCTTGGTACCAAGATGAATGGCATGATTGTACAAATGAATATCATGATGGATATGTTGCAAAAAAAATATCATGTCAAATGTAGAACCTATTTTGTCTACTAATTAATAGTAATAATAATATAACTATACCACTGCTTTAGTACCTCAGGTTCTTGCGGTACATGCTACACCTTAAGCGAGGAATGAAGTTAACCAACTACCTCTTCAGCTGATAATTCAAAATATGGCTAGCACACCTGCAACGGTGACAGCTGCTTAGCTAAAAATAATAATTAATTAAAAGATAAAGGCAATTATAGCTTTAAAGCAAGATGAAAAGTTGGTGAGTAAGGTCGCCTTACCCACCGAATAGGATCAAGTGTCATACCCAAAAGTTACTAAGTGTTGAAATTTAATACTTTAAGTGGGCTTGGTAACCCAAAGCAACATCTAGCCCAATTTAAGGCTACTTGTGGTAACACAAGAGAGAATGATGCACTACTTTTCCGTCAGTTTGTCAGCAGCTTGATCTCAGTTGCCTTCGAGTGGTATGCAAAATTGTTAAATGATTTTGTTAAAACTTTTGCTAAGTTAGAGATAATATTTGTAAAGAGGTTCGACAGTACAACCGCGAAAATAATAATCACTGACCTTGCATTGCTGAAAAGGAGAAAAGATGAGTTAGTGATAAAATTCATAAGTCATTGGCGTAACCTAAGTATGAAATGTGAGCAATAATTAGAAGAAGAATATGTGATCCAATTGCTAATGAGAAATATAGATGATAAAATGGCACCATTTTTATGTATGGCGTCAATTATAACCTTCCAAGACTTGCTTGATAGGGTGGCCAAATTTAAAAAGCTGAATCGCCCTAAGTCTAAAATTTATACAGATAAATCAAAGAGAGACAAACCTTGAGACTCAAGAAGAAATGAAACTCATTTCGCTTTCTATAGCTCAAATGATGAAAAGCATGCAATATATAATGTGGATAAAGAAAAACAACCAATGTATAATGACGATAAGGGAAAGAAGCTTATCCATTATAATCCACAGCAAAATTAGCATTGGGAGGTAATGATAAACCTCAACCTTTTTCAAGTGGTGGAGAGCATCCAAAACATGCAACAAGAGATGATGAGCGAATGCGGCCATCTCTTAAGAAAAGATGAACAAAAATATTCCTTGGGAAAGTGGCTAAATTAGTTTGACAAGCAGTCAAAGTTGGTCTACAATTACCATAAAGTAAAAGGCCTAAAGAAGCTAATCAAGTCAATAATTTAAATTATTGTCCCTATCATCGGATGATCAGCCATTCTATTGAAGATTCTTATATCTTCAAAGATTAGCTAGAAGGAAGTATCGAATGATGAATTTACATAATTTGATAGTGTTCTAGTCAACCCAAAAGAGAGTCTACAAGGATGATTACATCCTCTTCTATATCATCCATTAAATATAACAAAAAAAAATTAATTGATTGAAGAATGGGAAATAATATCTAAGAAGACCATGAAAATGTCAAGCTAAAAGACGTCAGTAGTGGAAATCACCACTTGAACCTATATTGGACTTAAAATAGATGCTTAAACCAAGTATTTGGGCTTCTCAGTGGCATTTTGATAAGGCTACTTCATCACAACATGATGAGTAATCTACTAAATGTAAGCCTCATAAATCAAAGAAACCAGCTAAGAAAAAGAAGAGCAAGAAGAGAACTACAACTCAAAAGATTATTAATAATTTGGAGGAGTATCACCAGTTGACAAGACAACCATTTAGGCTTGCATACTTTATGCCTAAACATCATATTGTTGAATTGGATGAAGAAGATAATGGTGAATATTATCCAGTAGAGACATGTTGAATCATTTATGTGATATCAGATGTTCTTCAGCATTAGTTACTTCAAAATGATAAGGGTAGTCAGATAGACTCGACCAACCCATCAAAATTCTTATCTAAAAAATAAGAAGGGCCTAAGGAGTTAATATCTAAATTTTGTTTAATGACCCAACAAAAAGATAACAGTCTAGATGAAGATCTATATTTTCCCGATGAAGAAGAGTCAGATTCATTGATATCATCCATATGAAATGTATGAAATTGAAAAATGAGTCTAGCCCTTTTGGTCAATCCTCCAGAATAAGAAGTGAACCTGAAGAAACAACTTCTTTAGAGGAATATAAGCAAGAAAAAGGTGATTCAAGTTTAGTTGAGAAGTGTTAAAGTCTTACCACCTACATTAAAGAGGGGAAATGCAAATAAAGACAAAGGCAAACAAATCAAAGTCAACAAAGATATCATTCCCAAAAATCATAGAATAAAGCCTAAATCAAGAGAAAATATGATTATAATATTCTATCACACTGAAAGATCCTACACTATTGAGTGTATGACTCTCTTAATTTATATTCTCATTTATATTCACATATAAAATTAAATAAATTCAAATAATCAAAACCTATTCCAAAAGTCAAACTCAAATTCACTCAAAATTCAACCTAAGCTTTCAAGTCAAAATCTTGAACTTAGCCAAATCAACTTCAAATCAAGCCAAACTATTGATTTATCTTCATGATTCAATCAACCCTACAATCATGAATCCAAATATAAATATAAACTCCAATCACTAAATCAAAATCCAATTTAAAAACTAAACCCCAAATCCTTTCATGTTCATCCTTTGAATATGAAATTGTCAAATGGATCAAAACCCATTTGACTTCAAACCACTTGCAAATGGATTTATATTTCAATCATAAGTCCATATACAAGTTCAATCAAACTCAAATCAAGCTTTGGCCAAGCCATTTGACCCACTTAGGCTCACTTGACCCAAAGTGACTTAAAGTACCCTTATTAGCCAAATTCTAATACTAACCAAATTCGATTGAATCAAACTCACCTATACCTCTCATCATGATCAACAATCATCATGGGATGATCAATCAATCAAATTGGGTCAAACCAAGTCAAACCTAAGGGTTGACCAAGTCAACACTTAGCTCAAAATGAAACCTAACATAGCCAAATTTCACCATAGGCAAAATTGATTGAAACCATTGATCTAAGTTCATTCATGACCTATGTTTGAATCTTGACTAAGTCAACATTTGATATAACCTAGCCCAATTTAACTTGACCCAAGTTGACCCAACTTGACCTAAAAAGTCAAAATGTGTCAAAACTTGATCTAAGCCAAATTGATTGAAACCAATGGGTCAAGTTCATTCCAAATCACTTGTGGAACTTGACCAAAGCATCAATTGGCCAACTAGACCTAACCCAAGCACAATTGACCTTAGACCCAACTTGACCTAAAGGGGCCATGTTGAGCCAAATTCAAACTTAACCCAAATTGATTGGAAACAAAGATACCAATCCACTCCCTATGACTAACCAAACCTAAACCTACCCTTAACCTATCTCAAATAGGTCAAATGGGTCAAATTGGTCAACTTGACCCATTTGACCTAAATGAAGTCATATGAGCCCAATTCAAAATTAATCCAAATTGAATCAAACCAAAGCCACCAAAATATTTCAAATGGTCATGAACTGACCCAACCCTTGGTTTCCAATTTGACCTATTGTTTGACCAAGTTGACCCATTTTGACCTAAATGGGTCAACATTAGCCAAACCTTATCAAATGAATTCCAAATCTCATAAAACTTGGCCAAACCTAGTTTCTCCACATACCCAACATATCCAAATTGAAAAATAAGTAAAATGACCATTCTACCCTTAGGCTATAGAACAAATTTTGGCCTAATCCATGGGTTAATTGGTCATGCCCTCTTCATCAACTTGATGCCTTCCCTAAGTGGACCCAATGGAGAGGTGCACAACCCAATGAGTTTGTTAATGGACCCAAGGCCAAACCCGAACCCCTTGCTCAATTTGGCCAATTCAAATTCCTCCTTTCACTCAATTTGATGCACATGGGAGGTTGGCAATCCACTCAAACCTCAAACTGACCATGTGCCAACTCTAAATAGATCAAACAACTCCTTTAATATGGTCAATTGGATCAAAATGCTAAGCTAAGTGTCAGTCATCCTATTACCATAGGGGGAGATATACTCCCCCTAATTCAATTTGAAATGATCATTCCCACATTCGATTGAAGCCTAGTGAGTGTTAGGAAAGATCAGAGAGCCATCCTAAGCTTTCTAAGAGGGATTTGATAAGTGCATTTCTCAATTTTCCCCATTGAAAAATAGGGGAGCTCACTTCAATCCTCAACTTTCTCTATACTCAAATCCATTCCACCTCTTGCACTCCTCAGGATCAAAGTGTACCCAAGCTCCCATTCGAGTTCCCAAAGCAAGGAGAGTCTCAATTGGATCAAAGTCACAAGCAAGGTGAAGTGGTGTTGGTCCATAGGGAGATCCACTCAATCCCAAGCCTTGAAACTTTCAACATGGCTTCATCTCCACTAGACGAAGCTACCTCATCAAGCTTGAGCGCCGGTGATCACCTCCAGTGAGGTATAGAATTTTGACCACTTAGCTTAGTGTGTTGGTCTTTGTGAAAGAAATTTTCATGTCATGAGAAATCCACCCTTGGATAGGCTTCATTAGCTTTAGATAGTGTGGGAACATTCTCATTCCAATCCAAACTCAACCGAGCTCAGATCTTCCCTTAGATGATGGACGATCTCTGTTGAGCCTAAGGGAAGAACTGGGGAGATCTTGGCCATCCATCAGCGCATTTTGGATGAATGGCCAAGATTAATCCCACGATTTAGAAATATTTTATCACTCTTGACGGATGATCCGTCATCCTTGATCAAGAGATCAAAGCTGTCCCACCACCGCCGCATCCGATGTGATTACTTGGGTAGCTCACGCGCGGTCATGTAAAGCTAGCCACCATGTCACCAGAGTGAGGTGAGGGACTAGTTGGGGATTTAATTAATGTTAATTAATCTTTTGATGTTCAAAATTCATATCTCCTTCAATAAAATTCAAAAAATATGAGGTAAAATTTTATTGAAAGATAATTCAACCTAGAATATTTTAAAAATAATTTCAATGAATTTTGAATTATCCTTTTAGATTTTGGGTTTTAATGGAAATCTCATTTTGCTAATTACTTCTTAATTATTCCCAAACTTCTTGGGTATGTTTTAGGGGATGACCTCTGCCTCCCCTAATTTTCTTGGGATTTATTTAAGGCTTAATTGAGGGAATTGCAAATGTGTTTCTTGATTACCCTCCTTATGTAATTAAGGATAAATAGGGTTTGGATTAGTGTTTTAATCCATTATTAAAGTTGATTGGGATACAAGGCTTTCATATGACCAACCAAACCTGCTACCCATGACCTAGCTCAAATAATCAAATGGGTCCAAATGGTCAACTTGACCCATTTGACCTAAATGAAATCATATGAACCAAATTCAAACCTAAACCAAATTGAATCAAACCAAAGCCACAAAAAATATTTTAAATGATCATATGAACTTGACCCAACACATGGTTTGACCACTTGATCAACTTGACCTAAGTTGACCCATTTTGACCTAAATGGGTCAACATGAGCCAAATCACATCAAACCCACTCCAAATTCAATGAAACTTGGCCAAACCTATTTTCTCATCATACCAAACATACCCAAATTGAAATAAAGGTCCATTTTATCCCTTGTGGTTAGTAAATTTTGACCAAATCCATTTAGAATTTGGTCAAATCCTCTCCATAACAACTTGGCACCCTCTTATGATCAAGTGAACACTAGGGAGGGTGGTGCACCCAACTCAATGGGTTTAGCTCAGCCCAACCTAGCCAATGGCCAAACTGACCACATGCCTTGAAATGGCCACATGGGAATCATGCCTCCACTTATTTTGAGCACATGGGAGTTCACCATTCCACTCCTGCCAAATCAAATTCAATGACATCTATCTAGCCTAACAAACCCACTAAATCAAGGCAATTGATCAAAAATGGCAAGCCCTTGTTCGGTTGTCTGATTGCCAAGGGGCGAGATATACTCCCCCTAATTCAATTCAAACTACACATTCCTCAATTCGATTAAACCTAGGAAAGTTAGAGAAGCTATTCCTCAGCCTCCCCAAGCTTCCTAGAGTGAAATCAAACTTCATCTTCTCGATTTTCATAGTGTGAAAATAGGGAGCTCCACCGAAAACCAAATTCACTCCACACTCAAAACCAGTGCAATTCCCTTTGCACACTCCCTCAGGGACCCCAATCGAACTCACCCTTTCCTAAGTTTCTAAGGAAAAGGGAGGAGCCATCTTGATCAAGACCGAGCTCAAGGAAAGGGAGTTGGTCCATAAAAGCATCCACTCAATTTCAAGAACTCAAACCTTCAAAGAAAGCTTCTCAACCTGCATGAAGCTTCTCCAAGGGAATCAATCGTCGTTGATCACCTCTGGCAAGGTTAGCCATTTTTCGAGCTTAATCTAGCTATGTTTTGGTGCTTGTGAAGTGAATGTTAATCCCATAGAATTTTAGCTGTTAGATGTGATCTAGGTTGCATGTTGATGGTGTTGGTTGAGTTTCATTCCAATCTAAACTCAATTGAGCTAGGATCATGGCCGCAAAGATGGGTGGATCTCCTTGCTCATAGAGAGCGGTAGGGATGAATCTCTGGCCATCCATCTGTGCATTTTGGATGGACGACCGATATTAAAATATGTAATATCCATATTTGTTTCCCTCAGATTCATGGCTTTAATCTCAGCTATCCAATCCTTTATTGGATGGCTGAGGAAAAAGCATGTAGCACCGCCGCCACACGGCACTACGATCTGATGGGTTAAATACCCAATCCCATTGCACCACGTGTAAAGTGCATGTCGCGTCAGCGGCACACGTGGCACCGACGGATTAATAATATAATTAGGGATTAAATAATTTCCAATTAATTACCAAATCTTCTAAAATTCATTTCTAAGTGTAGAAAAATTAAAAAATTAAATAAATTGCATATGAAAGATAATTGAACATAGAATATTTTAAAATTGATTTTAATTAATTTTGAATAGTTCTTTTCTCTAAATTTGGGTTTTATTAGGGATGTTAATTTATTAATTACCATTTAATTACTCCACTGATCAATCTCAAACTTTTTGTGCATTATTAGTGGGATGACTCCTACCTTCCCTAATTTTCTTGGGATTTATTGGTGGCTTAATTAGGGGAATTTCTAGTTCATTCCTTAATTACTCCCTTAATGTAATTAAGCTTAATTAAGGGCATAGTTAGTGGTTTAACCCTTTGATTGAGTCAATTAAGTTTTAATTAAGTGAATGTGAGGTTTAGGGAATAATTTTGGGATACTTTCCTTGAGATATTCCTAAACCCCTTTTCTTAATTCATCCTTAATTAAGGGTTAATTCACTGATTAGCCCCTTAATTAATTTCATAAAATTCTAAAACCTTTCAGAACTTAATTAATCTATCTTGGATAGATGCTTAGGTGTTTAAGAGCCTAAGTACATTAAGAAAATGAAAATCCAACTCACATGTGTGAGAGGGGTTATGAAATAACTTAAGTTAAACCCATTTAGTTTAATTAATCACTAATCATGAGCCAAATTGCATTAGACATTTTCTTCATAGGTGCATTGCAAATTTAAATTCTTTGTGAGGTTTTATGTCATCTCATTGGCTCATGATTATGTGGTTAAATATGCTAAGGTGGTATAGGTAAGGCGTAATTAATACACTTAATTCATACCTTAACCTAATCAAAATATAAAATGATCTAATCATCTAAAAATTGAACTTAAACATCATACACATGTGGAATGGGTTAAGAACAACAAACTCACCTCACACTTTCAAATTAAATCAAAGTCAAAACAAAACCAAACCTTCTTTAAAATAATTTGATTTGTTTTTAAGCTTTCTTATTTCATAAGATTGTCTTTAGAATTAATTAGGGTGAATGTGTTTACATGCTTTCATCATTTTAGTTCTTTCTCAACATGCTAAATGTGTATGTCATATGAATTTCATGCATTCATTCTTTTCAAAAATCAAAATGAAAGTGAAATGTTTCTTTTATGTCAAATTGCATGTTTTGGCTAAAATAGAAATATGAGTGGCTATTATCACTATTAAATCCAAATTATTTTCGAAATATATGAACTAATTACCAAAACTGAAAGTGTGTTACTTATATTTTATTTATAAGCTTGCATGTGAGTACAATATAAGGATGTGCTTAATGTAGTTTTCCTTCTCCCTCTTTTAGCATGGTTTTGAATAGGATTTGAAAAAATGTATAGTTCATGTGAAAATAACCTAGAACTTGCCTAATTCCATTTCCTATTCATTCCTATACTATTACTAAAGAAGGATATCTACACTTGTACATATAAATTGCATAAACAAAATAAACAATCAAGTACAAACTTTGCATCTTTCTTTCCATTTATTTCTTTTGTACATGCTTGTATTTAAGGAAAGTGGTATATTAGTCTCGAACCCTGAGGTGTGAGGCTTTAAGTAGCTAAGTAGGTCTTGTACCTTACATCCTTAACAATGACGCCATACTGACTTATGTCTTTCATACATTCATGTGTATGTGAAAATTGGATAAGAAACCCCTTTTCTACTTAATGAAAACCATGCATAATAAGCATTCAAATTTTCTTAAGTAAGCCACTTAGCATTCATTATAAAGTGTGTTAAACATTTTCATTTATATGTATAGATATGCTTAGGGTTCATTCATATGCATATTATACATGTTGGGAAATACTGAAAGTGATGTATGATTTGTGAATTTAATTCACTTTACTTAATCTTAAAATTCCTTTCTTTTGAATAAGTTTGTCTAGAGTTCATCTAAACTTAAGATTACTTAAAATACATAATAAAATATTCACTAAACAAAACTAAAAGTGAATCCACTTTAGAAATTACTTAAGGTAGGGAAGGAAAGAGAAGTTCTCTTCTCTTTTCCCTCTCTTTAAAACTTAGTAATTAATTATAGGATTCATTTAAACCAAACTAAAAATATAAAATAAAATCAACCAAAATCAATAAAAATAACTTAAATGAAACCATCCTCAAACTTGAACACTTTCACATTTAAAAATACAAACCCTAAATCCATACTTAAGCATACCACACAAACCTTCTAAAGCACACACATTTAGACTAAGTCACCACTTCTAGCTTTAGGTTAGGGTAGTGCATGAGTTGATGTTTGCTTTTGTTTTGTGATATATGCTTTAGTTTGGATGTTAGGGTAAATGTGCATAGAATGAATGGTAGAATGATTTAGTCTAATCATTATTTTCTATAGGGGATTGTGCTTAAGGTACACTATAATAACAATATAACTGCTTTTGTTGTGCATAATCCAATAGGCCAGGTGGACTTGGTTACCCATGTGTGGGGTGCTAAGTCTAATATACATGCTTGGGATTTGTATGGTTTGTTTAGTTAATCTCTATTTTCCAGGTGTTAGTTAGTTTTACTTTCCATTTTCATGTATTTTTGTAATTAATATTTTGGATTGATTGTTATGGGGGATTAGGATGAGCATTGGTCATAATATCTCATCTTATGCACCATGTGAAGCTTTTGGAGCAACCACCTTCCAACCATCCAAAAGAAGGAACCAATGAAGAAAGAAAAAAGAAGAAGAAAGAAGAAAAGAAACTTGAAGACCCCCATAACAATGAATTCCTTGCTTAATTGTTCTTAATTCATTTGTAATCCGGGTTGTATAAGGGTAGAGCTCGGTTACCCAATTTGTTTTTGGGTTTGTGCAGTGGTGCCCTACCACAAATGGCCTCTTATTCTTTTGCATTTGCTTTATAAATTGATTGATGATTTATTTAGCTTGGACATTAAGATGACATCATTTTCTAGTTTCTTCCTTACTTGATGTATGGCCTAGATGTGGATTAGGCTCTTAGGGAAAAATAAATCTTCTACCAAATTTAACAATTTAAAATTAAAATAAAGAACTCATAACCTCACCTAAAGCCTAGGCTAAAAATTGAGATAAAAGAATTAGCAACCCTTTAGTTGGATGAGTATTTCTTTTATAACATCATGCACAAATACATATTATTTTCACTCTTGATTGGAGGGCTTTCACCTTTTCCAGAGAAACTTGGCTTGACCTTTGAGAGCCTTGGTGGAAACACACCTCCTCCCTTCTCACTGATTTTGGCTAACAATCTTACTTCTCATGGATTAGGCATATGAATCTT
This sequence comes from Cymbidium sinense, assembly GCA_021442155.1. NCBI lineage: Eukaryota > Viridiplantae > Streptophyta > Magnoliopsida > Asparagales > Orchidaceae > Cymbidium > Cymbidium sinense. The sequence continues at coordinate 165,153,189 of CM038214.1, forward strand.
ATAAGTTTGAGTCAAATGATTGTCCAAAATGAAAATAACATATAATATGATTTGTGCATTAGATTTAGGTCATTTGAAGCATGCCCATGATTTAGTCTCTTTAGGGAGTGAGTTTAAGGACTTAGTCTCTTTCTAAATAAATAACAACCTAGCTATCTTGCATAAAGCATATGACTTGCCTACATGAATTTAAAATTGTAGGAGGAGTTAGTTGGCAGCCACCCCAGGCAGTTGTAAGTCCAAGCAGTCGGGTGATTTATCTTCTCTTGCAGAGGCAAACCAAATACCCATTATTATCTTAGATTTAGGTCGTGCTTTCGACCCTCACTAAAGCTCCTTAGATTTAGGTTCTAAGATTGCTTCTCCCTTCTATGGACCATAAGCATAAAGCCTCACCTCTTAGGTATTTCCATAATGTTATGTGGAATCATAAGCCCTAAAATTCTAATAAAAAGTTAACTCAAATGAATAATTTAATTTCTAAAATATAATGCCCAACCATAGATAGTTTGAGATGCTTGCTAGGTTTCCTAGCATCATGAGCATTTCCTACTTATCTTCCTTTGGCTTCAATAATAACTCCCTCTCTTTAATCAATCCCATTTGATCTTCCAAAATAAACTAATCGATTGATAGTTCTATCTATTGAAATCTTTAGAGATAATGATCATTTACCTTAATCGATAGTATTCTAAGGATCTCATTTCTTAGGATGTAATTAACTATGGGGCTTGTCCCTAGAGGAACTAATGAACCTAATTTAAAATAAACCCTACTTTTACTTTTCCATGTAAAGTAGGGGAAGAATCTTTGGTACACATGTAGGCCCATTGTCCTTAGGAATCCTTTTTAAGGTGATTAAGTCAATTGTAGGGTGGTGACTTCTATCTTTTGAGATAGTATACCTCTCTTCAATGTCGTACCTGATTACCCTCAGTAATAACATTTATGAATTTATGTGGTGTCAAAAATGCATAAAAAGGATATGTATGTTTCTATCTTCATTTTATCCCACATAGGGTGAAGATGGAAGTATATATTATCCTTTAGAAATTCTCTTTCATAAAAATTTCACTACAAATATGCACATAATCATGAGTCCAACCTTCAGCCAATAAGCTCCTCACACTCCAACTTCCAAGCTTTGGGAGAGACATCAACATCGATTAATGATTTTTCCCATTTTTTCTTAGTCTTTTGGACTAAGAAGAGAATGTTGTGGGGATTTGATATCTCCTTATCTTGGGTGTCTTTCCGGGTTTTAGGATTGAGTCTGAGGTCTAATGGATGAAGTTTTGGAAGGAGAAGCAAAGCAAGTTGTGATGTTATATGGAGTTGAGAATAGAAGGCATGGGTTCCATCTACTCATTCAAGGAGATCAGTTCATTCCATCGGAGAAGGAGGGATTGGGCTGGGAGTTAGTTAGGGTCGTTAAATGAGGTTGAGATATGTAGAGGAATATTCTCTAAGGTAGGGTGTTCAAGCACCGTGGGAAGAGTAGTTATTTCCACAGTTGTTCAAGGGGGAGATGAGGAAGGAGGAGTAGATTATTTAGAGGAGTGAGCAACTTAGAGGGGTAGATGGGCTTCAGCCTTCTACTGCAACGCCCCTAGCAAGATGATGGGGTGTTGGATTGAGAGAGCAGGTCAAAGGATTGTGGGAGAAGGTTGTGCATCTAAGGCAAGCACTAGGTTTCCAATCATAAAGAATGTCTAGTTCATACGTCAGCGCACTCAGATTCAATGAAATAGAATTAGAGAGCAAGGAAAAGGGACACACCTGGACACAAATTCGAGCAAAAGTAAGTCGAGATTTAGATGTCGTTAGGTTGTCAACCATAAGCGGAATACCCACTTTTCTTGCTACCTTTGAGAATCCCTCTTCGTTCCAACAACACAATGGAAGATTGGGTAGCATTATCCATAATAGTATTTCAGAGAAGTTTTCCTTAATCAGTCTGAAATCTCAAGACCATTACCTAAATATAAATAACCTTCAATTAAGGAAATAAGGCCCACTATCCCACACTAGATCAAAGTCCTCATTACAAGAGAACTGAAATAGAAAGAAGTCACCCTCTAGGGTAAGCAGGTCGAGATGCCATTTGAATGTCCATTTCTTTTTTATAGTAGCCAAGAGAGAACCATAATATGGGCATTTTCAGCGGATGACAGAGAGTCCCATTCCTTTTGACCCACAATAAGCTAAACCTCGAGAAGCTAACTTGACTCAAGGAAGGGATGTAGCAAAGAAATAGAGTTAAGTTTTCCTTATGAGAGCTAGAGAGCTCAAAGAGAAGGGGACGACAAAGGGTGCAGCTAGAGGCCCAACCTAGAGGAGGGGATAGGTAAGGATGGGGTGGATGCAAAATCCATGAACAAAAAAGAGGAGAGTGGGGAAAACTGAAGAAGAGGAAGGCAAGCTAACCAAGTAGGGCCCCAACCAATGCTAGAGGCAAGGAAGTAACTAAAGAACAACACGAACCACCAGAAGAGGAAGCAAGACAACAAGATGCCAAATGAAGAAGCCATTCAGCACCAACGAGGAGGAACCGAAAACCCTAAAGCCACAATGTCCTCCCCATCACTTCTTTCAATCAAAATCTATGGTTGAGAGATGAGTGTTTGTCTCAAAAAAAATTCAATATTTTAATGTGTTTTACTCTCAAATGAATTTTTTTTGTGCTAAAGTGGAACTATAAAGTTGAAAATTTTAGCCAAAAAGTAGTAATAATCAAGAGGAGTGAAAATATAAAATTTATAAAAGTGCCTTAATATGACTATAATGGCTTAATTTTGAAGTTCTAAGAAATCTCCAATCAATGTATATTAGCTTAATTATTATGGCTAAAGAGATCATTAAGCATAAAATTATAGATATTTTATAATTTTAATGATGCTTTTGCTAATGTTTACATGACTACAAATTTTACTTTCATCCTTAGATGAATTATAATTGAGATAATATTTTATTTAATTTATATTTAGAATTTGTACTATGCGTAACATTGAACTAATGGCACCTACAACTATCATTTAATTAAAATACAAGATTATGTATATAAGAAATGCATAGATAATACATTCTTAAACTCTTCGCCTTCTTCATCTTAGTTTCTTCAACTAAGTTAATAGAGAAATGTAAGTTATACTGAGTCTATCATCTATTTTCTTTTATTTCTTATGTGTACCTGTGATAGCAAAAGCTAGAAGAAAAGAGAATATATATATATATATATATATATATATATATATATATAATAACTATAAGTTTTCTTCGCTAAGATCTTATCATAATTATGTTTTCATTGAAGGAGCTCACAAAAACTAATTTGAATGTCTAAAAAGAACAAGTAATTACATCTAAACATATATGCAAATATGTAATATTGATGTATAATTTAAATTATTTTGTAATAGCATCAACTCTCAAAGAACAAAGTCTCTCTCTCTCTCTCTCTCTCTCTCTCTCTCTCTCTCTCTCGTTCACAAAAAAAATCATTATTATTATTTTTTACCTCCTTCATGCCATTTTCTATCTCTCTCTCTCTCTCTCTCTTATATATATATATATATATATATATATATATATATATATATATATATATATATATATATATATATATATATATATCTTTGCAAGGTTTATAGAAAACATGTAAAAAAAAAAGAAAAAGAAAAAAATAGTAAAAAAGGAGAAGAAAAGAAGAAAGAGAAGAAAAGAGAAAACAGTGAAATATATTGCATCACTACATTGCAAAAAAAGAAAATTTTAATATTTGAATGTGTGAAAATTATATGCATATATATGTGCTTCTTTTTGCAGATTTGAAGGCTCTCGGCTCATCGTATGACGATGAAAATCGACCAGGTGTTTCAAAACACCGACCATCATCATCGTATGCTGAGGCCTAAAATGTAGATGTGACCTTGTCGAAATCCGCTAAAATTTTACTAAATTTTGACTTAAGAAAATGGGAGGAGAATAATATTTGCATATATTTGCTTTTAGGTGACAAGGCTTCATTATGCTCATTAGCAACAGATTAAAATTCGAGAGTTGCTTCAAAACACCAATCCATGCTTATAAGGGCATGACGGTAGGCCAAAAATAGCATAATGTAGCCCCTCACAGATAATGAGAATACTTGAAAACTCGCGATTTTGGATTAAATTCTGGACTTAAAAGAATCAAAATTCATCTAAAATCAAATTTAATTGTATTAAATTGAAAATTCTAATAGAATAAATATAGAGGTAAATATTAAATTGAAATAAAAATAGAGGAGATTATAATGAACTTTTAAAAAAAGGACTTTACAAGTGAGGCTTGAAGCTAACTCAAGATAGAACTAAATAAAAAGGACTTTACAAGTGAGGCTTGAAGCTAACTCTAAACACATAAGAAATTTGCAAATTTGAAGTTTGGTTATGTATATTTATCCTTGATGTGAATTTAAAATAAACTCAAATTGGGTTTGATCACTTGATATGAAGATTGAATAACTCTCATAAGTGCAAGAATATTATTCGATAGTTATTCACAAGCATAACTTGTTGGCTTACTGATAGTCATGAATGTTATATTCCAAGTCTACTTGAATTTGTATTTCAATACAAAACTAAATCATAAGAAATTTGTTAAGTGTTGTGTTTATATATATATAAAAGGGGGAAATCAAATGAAATTTATAAGATATATATGAAGAAGTTAAATGACTTGGCAAGCATAGTTAAAGCTCCTTAATGAATGATTGAAAGATTCATACAAGAGCTGTTAATAGTTTGCTTTAAACTAATTGGAAGATAAATTCTCAAATATGAAAGAATTCAAACCTGCTCATAAATGAATTTGAAAGCTTGGAGAACTGAAAAATTCAACAAGTAAACTAAGTGCAAGCAATATTTTAAACTACAACCTAAATTAAAATGCCATCGGATTAGCAGCAAACCATACAAGCAAACAAAATTCATTAATAAAGCTTCAATTGAACTCTTGCATGCATTATAAGGCATGATTAAAATTCAAATTCAATGCCTTAAAACTATGCAAGCATTCTTAAATGTACCGATGAGCCCTATGCCAAATGCTTAAACTTGTCTAAAGATGAGTTGCTTAAATTTTGAGTGCAAGTAAAGATACAATATTTTGAGTGCAAGTATAAATCTAATTGCTCCAAATCACCATCGACTGTAATTCTTTGTATAAGTATAAGGGTGACACTAAATTAAATTTGCATGAATGAAGGAGCTTCCTTCAATATCCAAAAATTAGAAAATTCTTATTCTAATTATGATTTTCAAAATAAAAGTATTCATTGATTAGATGAAATTTTATAAGCTAAAAAAATATTTGCATGTGCACATAGAGATTTAGAGTGTAAATTTTAATAAAATCACAAAGTTGAAATTAACTAAAAATATGAAATTAATCTTATGATTAAGAAATAAAATTATCTAAATTATTAAACACATGCATGGGTCCCAACTCTATGTCAAATGCTTAAATTTAGTGTCTTAGGATGTCATTGCTTCGATATGGTCTTTAGGTTAAGTTAACAAAATAAAATATAATAATAATATTATAAGAATTTCAATTTATTAAAACATCTGAGAACCTAATTCTATCATATGACAGTAGATATGATCCTCTATTATTAAACTAAAAGAATTGACAAGATCTGGAACAATAAATTAAATGATTAAATAATACATCTACCCCAATGATGGCTGTGTTGAATGGTGATTTCAACCGGAGGGGATACTTACCATCAAAATGTGCTTATAAGCTCAAATTGAACTAATCAAAATCAAGGGTCAATATAAATATAAAATCAGATAAATTACTAAGTGTCAAATGCTTAAATGAAATTCAATCTCTAAAACTTAAAGAAAATCTAATCCTTTTCGCAACTATTTGTTAAAGGTGATAAATTAAGAAAACTCTAGCTCACAAAGAAGCCAAAGTCAAATCAAATGTTCTACTATGTTCACCTTAATCAATCTAGTAAGGACATGGCTTTGACTATATGGTTAACTATATGATAGTTACGACTAGTCATTTGATCGGGTGGTTGATGTCAAATGACACTATTATATTACGATCATGACTATGGCCCGTATGCTCCCCAATGGCTCTACCATTTAAGTTCAATCATTGGGTATATGAAAAAAAGCCTCTAGCTAAGATGGACTTAAACTTATCTTTATACAAACACACCCCAAGTCTAAGGATTTTGAAAACCCATGTGTTGTTGATAAGGATCATTCAAAGGTCGACTACCTCACTACATGACTAAAATGATAGGGATGATGGAACCATGGCATCTAGATCTGTCACATCATCATTCCCCCAACCATTTTCTTTAAGCTAATAATGATGAATTTCATAAATCCTAAGTTCTAAAACTCATTATAACACATTAAGTGATCTAATGACTAAATTTTAATAAAGTCCTCACTTATTGGGATGGGTAATTAACTATAGTACCATAGAAACCTGAACTAGATCTAAAGTCCAAAAATGAGGGTAAAATCTCTAAAATATCTACTATTCCATTTGCCTTCTAAAATTACACCGACATCTTAAATCAAACTCTCTTCATATTGCGAGAGGTTGGTGGAGAATTTTTGGTGCCCACCATTTAAAAAAATGATTAGTTTATTTTCATTGATTTTTCATGGGATGTACAACTTGTACGCAAACATGTAAAATTGATGTACAACTTAAATTAATTTGAATGTCTAAAAAGAACAAGTAATTACACGAAACATATATGCAAATATCTAATATTGATGTCTAAAAAATACTGAATATATATATATATATAGGAAATATGAATATATATATATATATATATATAGGAAATATGCTTAAATATGTAAAAATTTTAATGATATGAACTTTGGCCACGGGTTATCTGTAAACGGACGGCTTATAAAAGGATTATATGTCAGAATGAGGAAGACTGTTTAGCCTCAAATTGGCAAATTTAATATAAAAAATCACTTTTGTCAGGTTCATACTTAAACCAAACCATTAATTTTCTTGCAATAAAATTAAAATGATAAATAAATAAATTTCTCCCAAAATTAAAAAAAGTAAATTATTTTAAGCCGACACTGTTTTCAGGTTTTCTCCTTAAAATCTTCTTTATTAAACAAAGAAGGATTTGCATTGTTTGATTTAACTTGCTAAACATTTCAAGATATTATAGGAAAACTTATGACGTTAGGGTTATTAATATTCCCATTAGCATCAAAAGACAACAAAATGTTTTTAGAGACCTTTCTATATGAAAAAATAAAGCAAAAATCTTTATTGTTATAAGAAAGTATTTATCACAATTCATAAAATAAGATGATATAGTCCAATAATGTTATAAGCAAGGCTTCAACAACCATGATTTACTTATTTGGAGAATAATTTTATAGATATACATAAATAAAACCATATGTGAGTTTATTTTATAGCATTTCTCTTATTTATTATGTTTGTAAATAATATGTATTGAAAAGTTGATAATTTTGTTTTAAGTATTTATTATCAAGGCAAAATCATTCAAAATTAACTATGATTTTTATCACTTCTAATCACATAATAGTTCTTATTAATTTATAAATTTATTTTTTAAAATTTAATTTTAACTTCAAGTAGCTAAGCCTTTGGACTATTTAAGTTCAAGTTTGTTTGATCTGATATCAATAATATTTAGAGTTAAGTTTAATATATATATATATGAATTCAGAAATAAAATGAAATAATTAATTTGAGCTTCAAAAAGTCATAATAAATCACACAAGAACCCAAAACTATAAATAGTTTCTTATTCAAGAATTAGAGAGGAATTAAAAAAAAAAGGTATAATTTATGTTAAATATTTTGAGTGTAATTTAAACTTTATTGAAAATCTTATTTTTATACTAGACAAAGAGGGTAGAAGGTATTTGATTGTGATGTATTATTTTTCCTTATATTATAATGTAATATTTTAGGTTGGTTTTTATGATTTATTTTTTTCTTAGACTAAATGTTAGGATGTTATTTATTAGAACTTTTTTTTTTGAAAAGGTTATACTTAAAGGGGCACTATAATTATTTTAAAATTGACAATCTTGTTCGTAGGACCTTATTTGATTAATTCCCTAAACATGGTTGATTAGTATAAGTAAGCTTGGCATCTGCTTGTGTTAAGTCTAAATATATGTGATATAATTACTTATATGTTATTTGATTTCTATCTAGATATATATATATATATATATATATATATATATATATATATATATATATATATATATATATATCTCTCTCTCTCACTTTCAGAGATGTCGTAGCCCTTTTGAGTGCATGTTTTTGTTTTCACCCCCACCATTATCTTCCAAAAAAAGAAACTATTTTCCTGGACGACAACTAAGGGGTAAAAAAGCCAGAAACCTCTGATAAAATTAAGCTTTGTGGGTTAGGAGTAATTAAAAGTCCTCATCATATTCAGAGATCATTCAAATAGCACTTCGATTCTCTAGAAATTACTGTGATGACAATGTATATAATTTATAATATAATGAATGCATTTCTTCACTTCTTTCAAATTTTCCCGTCATCAAGACTGCTATGGGGAGAGGGAAGATAGAGATAAAGAGGATTGAAAACATTGCCAATAGGTAAGTGACCTTCTCCAAGAGCAGAGGAGGGCTTCTGAAAAAGGCTAATGAGCTCGCTATTCCCACTGATGCACAGATCGACCTCATTATTTTCTCTGCTAGTGGAAAGCTCTATCAATACAATAGTCCAAGCATGAGGTTTGTGATCATCTATATTCTATCTACTTCTCGAGATACAGGACAAGATTTTTATATTTATTTTGTTATGTTTGAATTTTGGTTTATATAATTTTAATTTATTTTGTTATGAAATTTTTGATCAAAGATGTTAGCAAATTATGTCTTGTCATAGATGATCATTCTTTGGTTTCTCCTCAATTGCTACCTGTAGTTCTTCATCATAAGGTTATATATGTCATATCTCCTTCACATTGTACTACTACAATCAAAAACTAATCATTTATATCAACTTTCCTCATTTCAGTATTCGCTTTATGAAACATAGCATTTGTTACTCAGTTTCTTTTTTTTCTAGACTATTCATGGCTCGAGTTCTAGATGTGATGAAAATTTTTTATAGCTGTGAGAAGAAAATCTTGTTGGATCTGAGAATTCTTGACTACATTTAAAAAAATATATAATATTATCAAATCCCTTCTTTTTGTATCAATTATCATGTTTATGATAGTTTATTCGATGAATGCTTTCAACTTAACCCCCTTTTGAATAACTTAGTTAAAGATCTACATGTAAAATCCAAATTACTACCTTTCTAATATTGAGTTCCCATAGGGGGAGTCAGGTCACCTTTCATTCCACCATTGAGTCAATTCAATCATGGAGTTTGACTAACATTCCAGCTTTTTCTTGAGTTACTTTGGCTAGAAGTCTATAAGTTTTTTTTGAGACTAATACACCTAGGTTCAAATGATAATCTCAACACTATAAATGAAAAACACAAAAACCTAATAGCATTCCTAATAATCTTAGTGGGCACTTACTAGTATTAGTCTCAAAAAAACTTTATATCACACAGCACAAATGCCCTTCTGTTTATACCCTTCTCCATGCCCTTGGGAGGATTAATTTAAGAATTTATTTAGAAAGCATCTTAGCTCTCTTAACCTAGCCATCATTTACTCTAGTCCACTTAATTTATTAATTTTCCCTTCCATTCTAACCATAAGGAAAAAAAAAGAAAAAAAAATGTGACGCATCAATATTTATGAAAAGGCCTTAATATGCTCTTGGCCACTCCATCATAGTCAAAGCATTTACTTCAACAACAAAAACAAATCATGACCTCTAAACCACTATTTAGTCAACCCAAGTGATCTTTGCACACATTCTTTTCTCTTAAATTTATTTGTCATGCTCTTATGCTCATTTTTTTTTCCTCTAATGACCACCCCTTTAATAAGGTTGAAATAAACTAAACCATCAACATCCCCGACTCCATGTTACCAAAGCCATCATCACATGATAGATTCACTCTCATATGCATATGATTCAACCGAGTTATCAATAAGGTGACCATAAAGTAAGTCAAAGACAAAAAGGGCTAAGAGAGGAGGAGGAAGAAATTCTTTTATATGTTTAAGAGTATTTTTTTTCTCATCTTTAAAGCTTCATTGTAATTCATTTATAAAAGTATGAGCTCCAAATATTCATCACTGACCTCTCAAAAATTTTTAAATTGATTATTAATTGAAATTGAAGAGAGTATGATTTGAATGTGTCGGTGTAATTTTCAGAAGGGAGATGGAATAGTAGATAAGACACTACCCAGAGGTTTTGTCCTCATTTGGTGAGGACTTTAGATCTGGTTCTAGGTTTCCTATAGGCGCAAGCCCCTATAGTTAATTACCCCTCCCAGTAAGTGAGAGAGAACTTTCAATTAAGGCTAGTCATTAGATCACAAAATGCATAGCGTGTAGTAGCAGCATGTAGAGTTTTTAGAATTTAAGATATGAAATTCATCATTTTAGCTTAAACTAGATGGTTGGGGGAATGATGATGTGCCCGATCTAGATCACATGGTTCTGTCATCCCGTGGTCCGGTCCTACTTAGTCAGAGGAGGTAGTCGATCCAACCTGATAGAAGGGTCCTCATCAGCACACATGGGTTATGTCATCCAAGGAATCCTTGTATACCTGGAGTGGTGTTTGTCTAAGGAGACAATCTTAAGTCCACCTTAGCTGATAGAGGGCTATTTACCCCATCAAGTATACCTTATAATTCACAACTCAAAGGGCAGAGCCATTGGGGAGCATACGGGCTATGGTTGTAATCGTAATATAATGGAGCCAGATTGGCCAAACCAACTGGCATGAGATTGATTGAGAGTGAATATAGCAGAACACTTGATTTGACATTGGCTCCTTTATGAGCTAGAGTTTTATTAATTGGTCACCCCCGACAAACAGTTACGGAAGGTGGATAGATTGACTTTTGATTTAAGTTTTTAATGATAGAATTCCATTTAAGTAGTTTTAGATTGATATTTGATTTGAGTTGAAAATTTGATTAATTCGAATGTATTTAAAAGCTTTAGATCCTGTCAACTCTGTTTAGCTGCCAGCAGAAGATTAGATCTACTGTCACTCGACAGAATCAGTTTCTTAGATATTTCACTAATTTGAAGCTCTTATTATAAGCTTTTAGGTTTTGTTAACCCGGACCTAGTCCTAAGACTAAACTGGGAAGCAACTTAATTAGATTTGAAAATTTGATTAATTTGAATATATTTAAGAGCTTTAGATCATGTCAACTTTGTTTGGCTCCTAATAAGGGATTAGATTTATTATCACCTGATAGAATCAATTTCTCAGATATTTCATTGATTTGAACTCTTATTATAAGTTTTTAGGTTTTGTTGACCAAGACTCAGTCCTAAGACTAAACCGAGAAGCAACTCACGCAGCATCCTCAGACACTTGAATTTAGGCATTTAGCATATTGTCGGGGCCCATACGGGTGTATATTAATTTTAGATAATTTTATGTAGGTTTTTAGGTTTTGTTAACCCACCAGTCCTTAGACTAAATCAGAAAGCAACTTGTGCAGCATCCTCAAACACTTGAATTTTAGCATTCAGCATAGTGTCAGGCCCATGCGGGTGTATTATAATTTCAGATAATTTAATGTTTGAATTATTAGATTGATTTCATGTTTTTCATTTAATTCTAACTTTAGTCTGCACAGCCTTTTTAGACATTAAAATTTGTACTTAAAATCTCTATGTTTGGGCACATGCAGGTGTTCATAGCTTAGCTAATTTCATCTAATTAATGAAATCATTGATTTTGAAAATCATAATTAGGATGAAATTCCTTAATTTTTGATTAAAGGAAGCCTATGATTTTTGTAGAATTGGATTTAGTATCGCCTTCTGTCTGCTTGTACAAAGAGTTATAGATCCGATGGCGAAGAAGGCATTATGAATTAATATAATATCTTATTAGATTTTTTAAATTAATATTTAATATATTTAGCTCAAGGCACTTTTTCATATTAAAATTTACACTTGAAATCTCTATGTCCGAGCACATGCAGGTATTTATAGCTTAGATAATTTCACCTAATCAATGATTTCATTGATTTAGTATCACCTTCTGTCTGCTTGTACAAAGAGTTGCAGATCCGGTGGCGAAGAAGACATTTTGATTTAGATTATAGTTTAACACACTACTGGCACTTAGTTTACTTGTTGAGTTTTTATAATTTTCCTAACTTGATTATGCTCAATTTACATCAATTTTGATAAGTTATGCCGATTTCAGTGTTTGTTGCTTTTGCCCTACTTATGCTTATTAGTTAGCATATTAATCCCCTTCACATTCATATAAGAATTATTAAACCCATTTTGGATTCATCCTGAGATTTTGAGTTTATTGCAAGTTTGTTATGAGTTTAGCATTAGTCCCCCCTCAATTCCAATTAAAGCTTGCTTAATTTTGAAGAATTCAGAAGAAAAGGGAACTCACTTTATTGCTTCAATTTAATTCATAGAGAATTTCAATTAGAGTTTGTGAGTTTAATATTAGCCTTCCCCAAATTTTACTTGCATTTTAAATGAGTGTTCCATTTTTTCTTAAAAAATTTGCTTTAAAGGCTTCCCCTTTTTTGTTTGATGTTTTTTATTTAAAATTAGTTGCTAGTTTCCCTACATAGCGTTCTTAAGTCAGTTCATTTCACTCTCCCATTTTTCCTAAGTCAAAAGATTTGACACAATTTTGCCAGCCTCTTGGCATCATTCCTATGTAGGGGGCTGCATCAGGGGTGTTTTGGCTTACTCGGTATGCCCTCTTGAGCGATGTGGTGTCTTGTGACACCGCATCCAATTTTTCATCTCGTCGCACCCTCTTGAGCACAACGAGGTCTTCAGACCTGAAAGAATACATATAATGCAATATATATTTATTCCCCACTTCCTTTTTTTTGAAGTCTAGAAATTAGAAAAAATTTTGGCAGCATTTTATCTAGGGGGAGCGACATCTAATAGGTGTTTGGCTTACTCGATACGCCCTCTTGAGCATAGCGAGCGGTGTCTTGTGACACCATAGCCTACTTTTCATCTCACTGTGCCTTCTTGAGCACAACAAGGTCTTCAAACCTACAAAGAAACACAAGCATACAATATATATCCATTCACAGATTCCACATGTTCTGACTTATTTTGTGACGCGCTGTAGTGCTCAGCAAAGGAACGAGATTGGGTTGTGATTGGGAATGCAAGGAAAGGAGTGCGATGCCAGAAATTGAAATAAAAATTTTCCTCTTGATGATGTTCTTCCGACTGGCAAAAGTGGACTAAAAAAGGAGAGGAATGCGACGCTGGAAATCGAAAGAAGAATTTGCCTCTTGACGATGTTCTTCCCCCGATTTACGATGAGGCAAAAGTGGGATGGGAAAAAGGTGAGGAATGCAACACTGGAAATCGAAGGAAGAATTTACCTCTAGATGATGTTCATCCCCTGATTTGCGGCGAAGAGAAAAGTGAAAGGGTTATGGGGAGTGCGACGCCAAAAATGGAAGGAAGAATTCACCTCTTGACGATGTTCTTCCCCTGATTGCGGTGAAGTAAAATGGGATGGCTAAAGTGAGGGGTGCGATGCCAAAAAATGAAAGAAGAATTCACCTCTTGACGATGTTCTTTCCTCAATTGCAGTGAAGCAAAAATGGAAAAATTTGGATGGCTTGCTACTGGGTGAAGGTTTGCATGAACGGGCCGTAACAACAGTCGGTGGATGTAGGAAATTTGATGGTGTTGGAGGGCCTAGGAATGGGATGATGAAGGGCCGGGAATGAGCTACTGCCTTTGGTCGAACGGTCAAATAAACCCAAAAGGGTCGAGGCAGGAAGGCGAACCGGTGGGTCGGTAGGCCACAGTGGGAGGCTGCCGTGCATGTGGGCTACGCATGGAACGCAAAATGAGTCGGCTGAGTGGGTCGTCAGCAGGCCCGCTGTCGCGCGGGCGAGGGACACGGAGGCGGGCTGAGAAACCGGAGGAGGAAGCAAGCGGTCGCGGTCATGGGTGGCGAGCATACCAAGTCTGGCAAGAAAGTGCCACGGCCAGGATGGGCCATTGATGGATTAGGATGCACGCCATGCGGATGCGATCACGAGGCTGGATGTGGTGGGGTCCAGAAATGGGTTTATGGAACTGGCAAACACGGGTTGGCAGGTGACGGGAAAAGTGCGGTGAGGGATGGGCTTTATGCGCTGATCTGGGTCACGGAGACACGCTGTGAGGCAGGAGAAATTTAGAAAAAGAGGAGGAGAATCACCTGCGTGTAGAGAGGAGAATCTGAGAGAGAGAAATGAGTGGGAGAGAATGAGGAGGGAATCAGAGGAATAATGGGGAGTGGTTTTTTTCATTTTTTATTTCTTGAAAACAAAATAGGGAAACTTTTGCACGTGAGGGCAATTTGGGAATATTTTTATAAATTTTGAATTTTTTAAATGATTTAAATATGGATTTAAAGTCGGTAAATGCACATAGTTAATATATATCGATTTATAATTATTATTCAACGAATGACATTTTCATGAGGTCGTTGGTTCAAGTAGGTGCCAAATTGATTCAATTTCAAATCAAAATGCACGTCACCACTTTTGACCACTCAATTTTCATGCAGACTCATCAAAATTGAGTGCGAACAATCTTATTTGATAGATTTCAATATTTTGAAGCCAATGGCGTGATCAATTTTGTGAACAAAGGTCATTTGATTCTCATTGATGCCTCCTGACCTAGATATGCATGTAGGCATGTTAACGACTCGAGCACTTAATCAGTTGCTCTTCAAGTCATGTAATATTTATATCTTGACTAATTTTGATATTTTGAACATGATGGTGAAGTCCATTCATTGATCGGAGATCATTTGAGTTGATTTTGATGACGTCTAGTGCTTTTCAACCTTTATTTGTATGTTGTCACTTCAAATCACTCGATATTTGCATAGACTATTCCAAATTGAGTGCAAATAATCTCATTTGATATATTTTGACATTTCAAAGCTAACGGCATAATCAATTTTATGAAAGAGATCATTTGGTTCTTGTTGTAGCTTTCAAACTTCGATATGTGTGTTGACACATTGATAGCTCGAACGCTTAATAAATTGATCATTAAATTTTGCAATATCTATATTCTAATCAATTTCGGTGTTCTAAACATGATAGAAAAGTTCGGTCATCGATCAGAGGTCGTTTCAACAATTTTCAATGACATCTAGTGCATTTTGAGCCTCAATTTGCGCACTATCACCTCCGAAGTCTGTCGAATTTGACTTGTGGGCTTGTCTTGACTTATGGAACATATGTGGAGGTCAACAAATGCCCCCAAAAAATATGATTCATGCATGGAGTGAGTCACATTTGTTGAAAATTGGTTGACCATTTGGGTTGGCCACAAAACTTAGATCATTTCGGCTTCGATTGCGATAGCTTACGAAGCTTTGATAAGATTTGTCATTAGTATGCTGCCTTATTCAGGACATGCTACATAACGAGGATTAACCAATTTGTCAGAATTGACTTGTTAGATAGATAAGAGTCCTTGCACCATCTACTGTCTACTTCAATGGCTTTGCTAAAGATCTTTTTCTTTTATGTCGTTGTAGATTTGAGTTTCCTTGAACCCTAGCTTCGTGCTTGGTTGGATTTGATGGAGGAATTGGTATGCTTATTTTGATGAAGGACTCCACTAGGGAATCAAGCTTGAAAATTTGAAATTCCTTCTCCCTAGCTTTGAGCTTTGACTTGATGAAGGACCACTGATTTGTCCCTATTGACTTGTCGTGAAGTGTATGCACTCCATGAACTCGTGCTTGCTACTTTGATAGATTCGTGAAGGGTACATATGATGACGCTTCTCGCTTATATGGGTCAATGAGTTATTAGTCTAGCAATGTTTGCTTTAAATCGAATAACCATAAAATTCTTTTAGTTTGGCCGTCGGCTTTGTTTGAACTATGGAATTGCTTCTTCGGTCCTATGCTTTCTGCTTTAACGGACTTGATGAGGAGATAGGCTTTGACCGCTTTTGAGCTTGAGATCATTTGAGAATAGACGAAATATCACCTGCGTAATATGAAGATTGATTAGAGGTACCGAATTGAGCTTCCTCCTTGATCTCGATCAAGTAGAGATCTCTTGGATCCCGTTGCTTGTAATCACTTTCGGAGTTTGAGATTGAAGCTATCATCATTGGACTGATGAGTAGGGGCTCTTTCACTATGGCCTTTTCTTGCTTTGGAGATGGAGAACGTCGACCGCCATATTTGCTTGTTGAGTTCAACCTTTAGAACCTACTCGAGTCTTCGACTTAAGTTGTAATGGATTGGTGTTTTTTCATCAAACTAATGAATGGAGGTTCTTTCACTGCTACCTTTTCTTGCAGCTTATTGAGTGAGGAGAGCGTCAGGAACTCGGCCATTTATGGGCTTGTTGAGTCGACCTTTAGAACCTATTAGTGTCCTAGACTTTAGGATGTAGAGATTGATGTTTCTCCAACTTAATTGATTGAAGCTTCTGAAATCAAAGTCCTTTTAACTTGATCTCCAAAATTTGGCAAATTTGAGAGATAAATTTCTTGACATTTAGGGTTGTCTTTTCATGTGTAGAAATAGATTTTTTTGTTCATGCAAGGCTATGCAACTTAACAATAATAATTATGGATATATCCAGGGATTTTAGCATATAGCTCGATGTCAACCTGAATAAGAATATATTTGAGGATCTCATCTTATGGCACGATATCAACTCAAATAAACTTAATATAAACAAAAAAAAATGCTCCCTATTTTCTAGGGGAAATTTTGAAGCACATTTGGAAGAATTTTCAAAATGAAAATATACATGTAAATCCATATTTGAATTGATGTACTCTAAAGGATATTTTAACATACAACATTGATTTCATCTGTATATAAAAATCTAAAAATGCCCCCTATGTAATAGGGAAATTTTCACAGAGAAGTTCTTCATATGGAGTATATTTATTTAGGGATCTCAGCATGAAGCACGATGTCAACCTAAATAGATATACTAAAAAAATGCCCCATCTTGGGATTTCTATTGTATCTTGAGAATGTGGTCGTCAAGTATAATACTTTTTCAAGTATCGACCATTAATTGGCAGCATTGGTCTTTCACCCTTTAAGTTAATAAGTTGGTATGCCCCTCCTTGATACACTTTTTCAATGACAAAAGGGTCTTCCCAGTTAGGCTCAAATTTGCCACCAAACTTTCGATTGGGAATAATTGGTCTTCTTAGCACCAGGACCAATTATCCTTTTTGAAATGTTCGAGGGTGCACCATAACGTCAAAAGCCTTGGACATCTTTGCTCGATAGAATTCCAGATTTTGATGAGCTTGCAATCTAACTTCATCCAGCGCATCGAGTTCCTTCATTCTCAGATGAGCATTTTGATCTTTAGTTCGATTGTACTGGATGGATACTTGAAGCGAAGGCAACTCAACTTCGAGCGAAAGAACTGCTTTAGTTTTGAATACCAATGAATATGGAGTGGCTTTAGTCGGCATCTTGTTGGTAGTTTGATACACCCATAGAGCCTCTACTAGCTTGGTATGCCATTCTCTCTTATTTTTAGTGAGGATCTTCTTGAGCAATTTGATAGCTTCAACCATAAAAAGGAGCAAAGTTTACATATTTCATAGGACTTTCAGTATGAGCTACGTTCACAAAGTGAGTTCTTACTAGAGTGGGGAAGGACCAATTCAAACTGCTACTGAAAATGAAGCCTAATTATGTTCAGAAGATAAAATCTTCTTTTTTACTTCATTTTTAGAAACAAAAGAATAGAAGAGGTGTGTAGTAAAATTTCTAGCTTAGATAGTTAAGATTTCTGATGAATTGAATTCTTTTATCCGAACTGACCCCAAATTTCTTTTCAATTGAGTTATCAGCCTAGTCTTGTTTCGCTTGTATGCCACCCTTTTGTGCTACTAGCGGCACGGGTCTGCACTTTGCAAATCCATCTTCCAAACAATCTAATAGATAGATGGTAGTAGAATAATTTTGGTCTACACCTTACTAGAGGAAGAGGTCAGATTGCCTAAACTATCCAATACTACTCACCATTCAAAAGAGTCCACTAAAGCTAAAGGTAAAGACTTCAATAAAAAAATCTCATGTTTATCTATGCTTTTTGAATGATCTGGTTTCAACTGGATCCCAAAGCATATGGGAATATGGGATGCATGTCCAGTTCTCATTAGAAAGAAAAGAAGGAAAGGTGCCGATGAAAGCGGTATCGAACTTCAGCAGAGAGTGAGCATCCATCTATTCCCTATCCCTTAATTGATTGGGAGTTCTCCTCAATGGAGTTTTCATCACTGTTAAAGCCATAATTCTCTTTGATAGCTTAAGAGAGAAAGGATCAAATAAGGTTTGGTGAATGCTTCAATGATTCTATCATGATGAATTCCCTTTTTGGGAATGCATGGATACCATATACTTGATCATGGACAAATGGAGTGATTCTTTCCTTTTTGAGTGCTTGTTCGTAGTCTATGGAACACAAACAAGTTGAGTTAATAGTGGCTCTAGAAGGAAGGCCCACCACGCACTCATCCCAAGCAAAAGAAATGTTAGTAACTCAAAGAGAATATCACATATAGAATATAGAAGCAAAGCTTCTTTCATTCAATTCAACATTCAAAACCCAGATTTGACTACTTGCACCCCACCTGCCCTCGTGCCCCCCCAGGAGACTCATGTAGACCTTTTATTCTCTTTGGAGATCAAAGTAGTCAGTCGTTCTTGAAAGTTCACCATCCCATAGCCTACTCGAGACACAACTAGACTTGCATAGGAGCATCATTTAGGGCTAATCCATCCCGTGTGTGATAGGCCAAGTTTCTCGCTTGTTAATTGGGAGTTTCCCGTTGAGTTGAGGCAATCTTATCCATCAGCCCCTTTCCAACTACATAGGAAACTCTTGCTTTTGGAAAACCTTTCCTTTAGAGTGGGTAGGCTTTTTTTGTTAGCTAGCAGGGTGTTAAACCACAGTTGTTTGATACCAACCTCTATTCAGCCCAATCTTCCTCCTCTGTTCTGAAATAGGTGGTTTGGAAAAGAGCTCCATCTGCTTCTCTTCTGGTTTCTTTTCCATAGACCTACCTATCGTCTTCACTAGCAGCCCTTCTCACTTAGAACTAGAGTCTAGGATCAACAGAGTCTTTCAAATCTTTCTTCCTTTGCTTTTGCTTCTTCCCCTTACCTTCCCACCAGGTTACTCTCCGAAGAATTCTTGTTAAGTTTCTTCCTCTAGCATGCACTACCTACCCTTTCAAACTTGTTTTTGAAATAGCATGTGATGCCACCTTTTCGATAAGGAAAGGCAATGATGAACGTAGAACAAAGGGTCAGCCATACTTGGCTAATTTCATTAAAATTATGGGGGAATGGAATTACGGCTCAACCTCTGCCTTTGCTCATGGTTTGAATCTTGGTGTTACCTTATCGGTGTGTGTGCAAGGTTAATGGATGTCATGAATTTAAGTAGTCTAACTCTCGATGTCTCTCCTTCCTTCTTCCTTGCTCGCTTCCATTGATTAGGGGAAAAGCATTGGCATTAAGGATGCTCTTTATGTATTGGCCTTGGTGCTCCTATGCTCTGATTGAATGTCTATGTATTTGGGGAATGATAGGACCAATAGAGTAGAAGCATTCAAATCCTACCACCTAGGTAGGCCCATAGGACGGATCCTATTGCATGCACCTATGATGGCCCACTGCTAATCAATTGGAACAAGATTGACAGGTTTCTGACAAAGCCCAAGGAAGATTTTTTTGGGTAGTAACTGCAAATATGGTTTTAGTCTAAGAAGATGGGCAAGAAACCATGACTTGGGAAGATAACCCCTCTAAATAACTTTGAGAGAACCTAAAACGTTACGTATTGCTTCAATGAGTTTTACTTGGGGAATAGGGAAGGCGACCCTCATCAATCTTCAAAGTGCAACTATCATGGGGAAGTTGAACAAAATAAAATGTCAAGCTCCTTAAGGATTACTTGGACTTATTTGCGTGGTGTTACATTGAGATACCTAGGCTAGACGTTGAAACTACACATAATGAATATCCAGATGCTAGCCCCATCAAGCAAGCACAACGATGTTTTCATACACCCCTCATGAAGAAGATTGAGAAATCAATACAAAAATGGAAAGGATGTGGGTTTCATAAGAGAAAAGAAACATCTTGATTTGTTGGCAAACATTATTTTAGCAACCAAGAAGAATGGGTGGATTCAGGTTTTCATTGACTTTAGAGACCTGAATAACACATTCCCTAAGGATGAATTTCCTTTGTTGATTGCTAAAATCATGATAGACAATAGCTGTAGATATGAACATATGTCTTTCATGGATGGTTTGTTTGGGTAAAACCAAAGAAAATGGATCCGGAAAAAAGGCACACATCCTTTAGAACTCCATGTATGTACTATTATAGTGATGTGATTCGGTCTCAAAATGTTTGCCACCTACCTTACTAGAAAGGGCTATGATGCGATATTTTGAGATCAACAACATAAAAGAAAATAACAAAGTGTTACATGGATCACCTCGCGGTGAAAAGCGAAAGAAAATCACCTCAGATCTGAAGGGTCTTAGAGATACTTTGAAAGCACAACATGAGGATGAATCCCCAAATGCTTTCATGGGGTAGTAACTAGAAAGTTCTTTGGGTTTTTTAGAAAATATGGAATCACATTTGACTGACCAAAATTATAGCCATCATTTTAATGAAACCACCAACTAACCTCTAGGAACTCAAATGGCAATGAAGAAAAAAGACCTCCTGAAGAAGATTCATCTTAAACCTATTAGGAAGGTGCCAATCATTTTCATGCCTAATGAAGAAAGGCTAGATCAAAATAGTATGGGATCAAGCCTATGGCAATGTATGGAAGTGCATCAATCAATAAGCGTTCCATAAGCTCCAGTTAATTCATTGACCGAGTAGCTAGCACTTCAAGAAAAGTCAAGTAGGCTTACGAAAGAAGATGATCTAACATCAATTCATTCTCTCTTACCAACCATCCATCTCAATTGTCCCAAGGACCCTCATCAACCAATCATGCACCAGTTTTAGAAGCATTTGATTTAGATATTTTCCCATGATAAATATATGCCCACCACCCTCACATACGACCAGTCAACAAAGAGAACCAATTTGGTAATCAAGGACCAATATGTCTCTAAAAAAACTCATATATATCAATTTATTACACTGGAACCTAATGCACAATGAATGTATTCAGCCCATAATGTCCCTTGAGACTCCTACTCTTCAGGATGAGTGGTTTGCAGAAACGATTTCCAGCCAACTCATGAAGAAAAATAGGAACAACTTGTCTCGCTTTGAAGGCTCAGCTCCCCTCAAAAATGCCTAAAGTATAGTTCTGAGAACAATATCGTCCATTTTCGCCTAAAAATGCATAGGCTACAATAACTCTTTTTCCATGACTTCTATTGGAACGCTTGAGTTCAAGCTTGAATAAGTTCAGTGCGACAAGAGCTTACACCGGTCAAAGGTTGCCGGCCCCACAAGGTACTATTTCAATTCTCTTTGGTCTCATCACCTTATCGCTCCTATCCATAGATTTCCTTTTCAAAGATGAAAGTTGAGTTCTAGCCTTCTTCGTTTAGTCAGATCGATATGATGGATAAGATTTCTATATTGGATTTCAGAATCAAACTATTGGTTGTGGTGGTGCCTATTATTTTTTATTTCTTTCATGTCACTTGTATACTATTCATTGCCAAAGTGTAAGGTAATTTTTTTCAATAACTAGTTCTACTTGCATGTGTCTCTTAACATTCCAGAATTCCTTGGCGTGGCATGTGTGAGCATCTACCCATCATTAGTGAGTGTGTTGTTTTCTTTCTCTGCTTCCTCTTCTCTTTCCCATCTTCCTGGTGATATGCTAATGTCTAGGTGGATCATCTCTCTCTCTCTCTCTCTCTCTCTCTCTCTTGATTCCCCTTATTCAATGATTAGTTCACTCTCTTTTCTCTAGCATAGAGGAAAGACGGATGAACCAAATGGATTTCTTGCACAAAAGGGAGATCAAAATATCTATAGCTGTAATTTTTTCTTTGAGAATTTCTAATAAGTGTTTGCACTTCCAATTCAAACTTTCCTAGCTTTCTTTTTCCATGGAAAAGGTGAAAATATTTTTGAGACAAGGTGTTCTTCCTTCATCCTCCATCCTCACTACTTCCCTTGAGAACAAGTATGTTTCTATGCAAGCTTCCTTGGTTAGACCATCAGTGGCTACAAGGATAACCATCTTAAGGTAACCTCTCAATAGTCAGAGCTTTCCACGACTCTCCAACCACTTGAGAGATTGAGAAAGGAAAGATAAACTAGCTAAGGCACATAATGAAAAAAGTTTTCTTAGATCAGAACTCTAATCCAGCTAGGTCAAACCCAAAAATGGAATTAGCCCTTTCTGGAATAGGATATGGAGAATATTTATAATTCCTCCCTATTTTACAACTCGGGCATCTGGTCATCCCAATAATTCATTTCTATTTAAGCCTCTGACCAGTAGTAGAAGAAGGCAGATGGAGATAGTCCATTTTAGGGAGCACCCCCCCTCCCTCCCCTTACTTTGGCGACCATGATTGATTAGGGCACTGGTCTGACAATTCTACACGGAGCAAAGAAATTATAAAATGAGATAGTGCAGTCCATGATCAGTAAGCTTACTAATATAAAATGTAAATTCATAGACAACTTAGGTTCATACCAAATAGAGTGGATAATGGCTTCGTGGTTAGACACAGAGAGTGGAGATTCATATGCAATAAATATATTCACTGAAGTGACTTCTGTTAAAACCCATTTTTCATTTCTTTCAAAATAAGCCTTCGCTACTCTAGGTAGGTTCCTGTAAATCAAGAAAGCTCTAACGAATGATTCATAGAATGAAAGAAAAAAAGTAGAAGTAGGGGCATGAACGTTGATCAGTGAAGGCACGTCAACATTTTACAAGCAAGTTTTGAGGCTTGTTGGACCTCTAGGAAAGCCAATATTAGTATTTACTTATGCCTGCAAAGCACTACTCAATTTGAATATTATATATTATATGACTAGGATTGAATCATCAAATCAATTTGAATATAAATTGAAAGGATATTATTTACTATTAAAAAACATAAATTATTTTTTAAAAGTAGTATATATATATATATATATATATATATATATATATATACTAGTAATATTGACGTGAATAAATTTTATAAATTAAATATTATATTATATAAATTTAATAAATTTTATTTTATAATTAAATATTTCATAAATATTATAATTATAAGTAATTATACTTATGCTTGGCAAGCCCACCCCCGACATTTCATCTTGCTCTCTTAATAATTAGCCCAAGCGTCCTTGCTAACTCTGTCACCTCGCTACTAAAAGAAAAAAGTCGGTGAGGCTAACTCGACCACCCACTTTTCTGTACTATAGTGGTCTTTCATTTTTGTTTTTTTGAAATTGAAATGAAAATTCTCATATTTTTTCATTCATCAAGTGGGCAAATGGTTAGGTCTTTAGTAGAATTTACAAAGAAGAACAGTAGGTGAACTCACATTTTTTTTTCATCATCATCATATATATATATATACATATAGGCTAGCTTGGCAAGCTACCTTTCCTATTGATCTGAGGTGCAAAGAGAAAAAGAAATCTCTTTTTTATGACTTCCACTTCTCAATCCCACTTGCCCAAAAAATGACCAGGGTTTATGAATGAAAGGGTTTATGAACCCTATCCTGTAAACCCAGACTTGTGTAGAGTAGATCGTTCAACACCTGCGACATAAACTTATTTTTGACCCATTGGTCCTTCTATCATAGGCGACCGAATGGATGCCCCCTAATTACTAGACTTACCGCTATAATAATTTCATAAACACCTAGCAAAGATATGACAAAAAAAATAAAGTAGCCCTATGTTTGGATTTGATAATACCATATCATAATCAATTGGTACAATGTCTCGAGTGACCAGACTTAACATAAATGTACCAACTACAACCATTTTATAAGGGGGAAATTAGCACTACTTGGTGAAATAGGTTCTTTTAGAATGAATTTCAAACCATCTACTATAGGTTATAACAATCCAAATGAACCTACTACATCAGGACCCTTTTGACATTGCACAAAAGCCATTACTTTACATTCAGTTAACACTAAAAAGGCTACTCCTAGTAAAAGTGGTAGAATTATTCCAAGTATTTCTACTATAACAACAATGTACATTTTCTAGTTTCTATTCACTCATGATCAAGACTGACTTGGTTGACCAGATCATTTTCTTTCACTTAGGATCTGGCCTGGTCAACCTAATCATGATATTGAAGGATGGGACCTTTGCTCGAAAAACTAAGGATCCCAAGAAGTTTTGAAGCATTAATGAATGATTAATGCTTTGAATGGAATGTGAATTGAAGGATGGGACCCCCATCTCATTTTGATGATTTTCATTTTGTCCTTACATGAATGAACACACCATTTCATTTTCCTTTGTTTCTGTAACCACCTCAGCTATTGTATGTATTCCAAAGCGACCATTTTGTGTGATTTGATCCATTTCCTGAGCCGATCATGTACTTATATAAGTGGGATGGATGGTAAATCATTTATAGTCCTTTTGATAGGCCTAGATAGGAGGTTAAGGAAGTAGCACTTGTTAGCATTCACTAGTGGGCAAGAGAATCATAGTTGACATGGTTGGAGCTATAATCCCCATATCCATCTACTCTTTCTATAATTTACTTCCACTCTCAACTCCCTGCTCCCTCGATGTGGTCAATGAATTCTAAGACTAAACCCATGAATTCCTTTGGTGAAAAAGAGCTTATACGAGTGTGATAGTCTCTGAAACCCTGGTACTTGTACATTTCATCTTCTATTGCCAAAAAGGTATGTTGAGTCATTCCGCAGCTTGCTAATATATGGCCCATACATAGTTTGATCAATTGACCAACTCGACTTCACTTCACATATGCATTTTATTGATGGTCAAGCTCTCCTTATGTGCACATCGATCGATGTAGGAATTTGCATGGTTTCTTCACTATGCGATTGACTTATCTATATATGTATATATTCTATATATAGATAAGTAGTGTTTGATTTAGATCATAAAGGATCCTCTATCTAAGAATAGAGCACTAGGGTTGTCAACTCCTTCCCCTTTAGAATCTGTTTGGTCTTATTTCTATTATGCTCCTCTAGTAAGGTACTTGAATCAAATTAGGTTAATAAGAGCTTCATTCCTATTCAATCTTTAAAGAAGGACATCACACTACACATATAAATTGCATAAATAAATCAAACAAACATAACTTTTTTTTTGCATGATTCTCTTTCCATGCATTTCTTTTTTATACATGCACATGTATTTAAGAAAAGTGGTATATTAGACAACCGGGGTTGAGGCTTTAAGTAGCCTAAGTAGGTCTTGTACCTTATACTTGTTAAAATGGCATCATACTCACTTGTGTCTTTTATACTTGTATATGTGCATATGAAAATGGATGAAAGAGTCACCCTATTCTACTTAACAAACAAACATAAACTTTTTGCATGATTCTCTTTTCATGCATTTCTTTTGTACACATGTATTTAAGAAAGTGGTATATTAATGCAATTCCACTTGGCAATCTTTATCCTTTCTAAGGACTCAAGGAGGGAAGTGTCTGCAAGCCTAGTCTTTTGTGCTAGGACTCCAACAAGCATGAAAGGTAGGGATAGTCTAGGTATGAATCATTTCATAGAGTGAGTCCTTTTATAAGTATAAGGTAGCCATCTAAGGGATGCAATGAGTCTGTATGCAAAGCATCTTGTAAGTGTCATCTTTTATAATAGGAACTCAAAGCTTCTATCGTTATAGCAAAGAAAATGAAGATCCAAAGCTAGTATTCCTCTTTTAGTTGACAACATATTCAATTGCATTAGTTATTCTAATTGTTGAAATTGCTCATGGTTCTGCCCTATTATCTTCATTATGACCCAAGGCTCACTCCTTCCTAAGAGTCTAGGAAGACTCTTGCTTTTGAGTTACATAACCAAGTAGGCTGGAGTAGTTGAAAGGCACGGAGCGATGAATAAATCATTCAAGTGAGTGAGTCAAGGTGTGTAGCAAAGATAGTGTATGAAGTAAATGGAAGAGAATCATCTAGAGAAGATGAGCAGTTAACTTTAGCTATGATCTTGATGGTAGCAGTGTATTGATGTAGAAGACAAGGTTAGAAGGGAGGTGAGAGTAGCTGACGGGGATAAAGATAGCTATTAATGAAAAGAGAGTTTTGTCACCATTGCTTTCTTCCTTCTAGAACTTTGGATAGTCTAAGTGGAAAAGGGCAATCATTATCGATGAAAGTGAGAACCCTAAATGGGGAGTTGCACTAGCGGGGCAAAGGGATCTGTAATAGAAAAATGCTAATTGTTCTCAATTTCTATGTACTATTTAGATGACCAAATATAAGCCAAGCAGAATCTTTCTTTCTTGAGAACTGGCATTGCCTAAAGTAGAATCAGAACAAGGGATCTTTTCTTATCCCAGGCTAAGCTAACTAGAAGAATCAATAGCAATGAATTTATGGATCCCAAAGCAAGAACCACGGAATGAGGAAGATTCCACTTTTTTTTATCCTAAAAAAAAGACTTACTCTTAGTTGTAGCCCCATCAGCTATCTAACTTTCTATCTTCTTTCTAATCTCCTGATTTGTCCTTACTCTGCATGATGTCTATACTGGAGAAGACTTTGATACTGAAATCGATTCATGGAGCTTTTAGAAATAATAGAGTATAAGAGGTGAGACTACGAAGGGGCAAAGAAATCCCTCAAGGATCTATATAGAAAGCAGCCTAAACGACCATACCATATGTTATTGACACCTACGAGTTTATTTTAAGCTTATTTATGAAAGTTATTCACTCACATACCCAGCTAAGGGGTTGCTAATTCTTTTATCTTTACTTTTAGCCTAAGCTTTAGGTGAGGTTATGAGTCTTTATTTTTATTTTTGAATTGTTAAATTTGGTAAAGATTTATCTTTCCTAAGAGCCTAATCACATCCCATACATAAAGCAGAAAAACTAGGAAAAGAATGCCACTTAATGCACAAGCTTAAACAAATCATCAATCAATTTATAAAGCTAATCACAAAAGAATAAGAGGCCATTGTGGTTGGGTACCACCACACAAACCCAAAAATAAGTTGAGTAGCTGAGCTCTACCCTTATACAACTCAGATTACAAATGAATTACATACAATTAAGTAAGGAGCTCATTGTTATGGGGGGTCTTCAAGCTTCATTTATTCATTCTTTTCTTCTTTCTTCTTTGGTTCCTTCTTTTAGATGGTTGGAAGGTGGATAATCCAAAGGCTTCACATAGTGCATAAGATGAGATCTTATGACCAATGTGCTCATCCTAATCCCCATAACAATCATTCTAAAATCCTAATTTCAAAAATTACATGGAAAAGTAAATCTAGCTTACACTTGCAAAATAGAGATTAGCTAAATAAAGCACACAAATCTCAATCATGTATATTGGACTTATCACCCCACACATGGATGATTAAATCCAACTGACCTATTGGATTATGCTTAGGGGTATAAGCACCTACGTAGTAAAAAGTATTTATATTTTTATTTATCACAGCACCCCTTAAGCACAAGCCCCTTCAGAAAAAAATGGTTAGACTAAGATTGTCATACCATTCATTCTACAGACATACATCCTAACATCCAGACTAAAACATATATCACAAAATAAAATCAAGAATCAAATCATGCATCGCCCTAACCTAAAGCTAAAAGTGGTGACTTAGCCTAATGTGTGTGCTTTAGAGGTTTATGTGGTATGCTTAGCTATGGCTTTAAGTTAGAATTTTCTAAGTAAGAAGAATGTTCAACTTAGAGGAGGGTTTCATTTAAGTGATTTAATTTTTTTGGATTGATTTTATTTTTATGTTTT
This sequence comes from Cymbidium sinense, assembly GCA_021442155.1. NCBI lineage: Eukaryota > Viridiplantae > Streptophyta > Magnoliopsida > Asparagales > Orchidaceae > Cymbidium > Cymbidium sinense. The sequence continues at coordinate 165,181,341 of CM038214.1, forward strand.
GATTGGGTTTAAATGAATCCTAGAATTAATTACTAAGTTATAAAGAGAGGGAAAAAGAAGAGAACTTTTCTTTCCTTCCCTAACCTAAGTAATTTCTAAAGTGGATTCATGTTTTAGTTTTATTTAGTGAATGTTTTAATTAAGTGTTTTAATTAATCCTAAGTTTATATGAACTCTAAACAACCATATTCAAAAAGAAAGGCATTTCAAGGTTAAGTAAAATGAATTAAATTCACAAAATATAGATCACTTCATTTCTTTCCCAACATGTATGGCATGCATATGAATGAGACCTAAGCATATCGATACATATAAATGGGCCTATTTATCACACTTCATGATACTTGCTAAGAAATTCATTTAAGAAAATTTGAATGTTTATGATGTGTGATTCCTATTAAGTAGCAAAGGGGTTTCTTATCCAATTTTCACATGCACACATGAATGTATGAAAGGCATAAGTGATTACGCCACCATTGTTAAATAATGGTGTAAGGTACAAGACCTACTTAGGGCTACATAAAGCCTCGCAACCCTAGGGTTGTTCATATTAATATACCACTTTCCTTAAATACAAGCATGTGTATAAAAGAAATGAATGGAAAAGAATGAATGAAAAATTTTGTGTTAGTTTATTTATTTTTGTTTATGCAATTTATATGTGTAAGTATAAGTATCTTTCTTAAATGATAATATAGGAATGAATAGGATATGAAATTAGGCAAGTGTTAGGTTCTTTTCAAATGAACCATACACTTTGCCAAACCCTATTCAAAATTATACTAAAAGAGAAGAGAAAGAAAACCTACGCTAAGCACATCCTTATATTTTTATTCACATGCAAACTTATAAGTAAGATATAAGTAACACACTTTTAGTTTTGATAATTGATTCATATATATTTGAAAGTAATTTGGATTTAATAGTGATAATAGCTACTCATATTCTTACTTTAGTCAACACATGCAATTTGACATAAAGAAAATATTTTTATTTTTTAAATTTAATTTTTGAAAAGCACAAATGTATGAAATCATATGGCACACATATTTAGCATGTTGGGGAAGAACTAAAGCAATGAAAGTATTTAAACACATTCACTTTAATTAAATCCTAAAGACAATCTTATGAAATAAGAAAGCTAAATGTAAATCAAAGTTTATTTAATATCATTTTTATTTGATTTTGAATTTGATTTAATTTTAAAAATGTGAATTGAGTTTGCTGTTCCTAACCCATTCCTATATATTTTAGATATTTTTGTTCAATTTTTAGATGATTAGATTCATTTTATATTTTGATTAGGTTAAGGTATGAATTTAAGCATGTTAATTACCCCTTACCTACACCACCTTAGCATAATTAGTCAAATAATTATGAACCAATGAGATGATATAAAATACAAGGAATTTAAATTTGAAATTCACCTAGGAAGAAAAGGGTTCTAATGCAATTTGGCTCATGATTAATGATTAATAAAGCTAAGGGGTTTAACTTAAGTAATTTCAAAACACCCCTCACACATATGAGTTGAGTTTTGATTTCCTTAATTGAACTTAGGCTCTTGAACACCTAACCATCTACCAAAAGTAGATTAATTATGTTCTGGAAAGTTTTAAAATTTTAAGAAATTAATTAAGAGCATAATTAATGAATTAGCCCTTAATTAAGAGAGGATTAAGAAAAAAAAGGGGGTTTAAGGGATAGCTTAGGGGAAATGCCACCAAAATTATTCCATAAACTAACTATTCATTGAAATAGACCTTAATCAACTTCAATAAAGGATTAAACCACTAATCAACCCCTTAATTAACCTTAGTTACAATAAGGGGGTACTTAAGAAATGAATTAGCAATTTCCCAATTAAAATAAATCCAAATTAGGGAAGGCAGAAGTCATCCCCTAAAATATACTCAAGAGGTTTGAGATTAATCAATGGATTAATGCAGGAGTAATTAACAAATTAAGATTTCCAACAAAACCTAAATTTAGATAAAATAAATATTTAAAATTAATCAAAATTAATTTTAGAATATTCTATTTTCAATTATCTTTCTAATGTAATTTATTTCATATTTTTTTGATTTTTCTAGGGTGAGATATGAATTTTAAAATTTAGGTATTAATTAGAGGAATTATTTAAAACTTAATTAATTCTCTAATCATAAGATGCGTCAAACATGTGGCTGACGTGGCTGCACTTTTCACACATCACTCCCTGATTGACATTTTAAAATGTCACATCATAGTGTTGTATGGCGGCATCGCTATGCCTTTTGTCAGATCGGATGGATGAGAATAAATCCACAAATCAGAGAGGATAAAATAGGATATAAAATACATTTTAATCTCACCCTTCCATCCAAAATGTATGGATGGATGGCCAGAGATCTTCCATGTTCTTCCTTGTGAAAAACGAGGACTGTCCACTTTCAAAGTGAAGATTTGAGCTCGAGCGAACTCAGATTGGATTGAAAATCAACCCACACCATCTAAACCTAATGACAAGCTCATATAAATGTCAAAATTCCATGGGATCAAAATTTATTTCATAAATCTTGACACCATTGAGTTTAATGGTCAAAATGGCATACCTCATGATCGATTCCCTTGGAGAAGCTTGAGTTGAGAGATAAGCTTTGGTGAAAATTTTTAGCTCTTGAGGTTGAGTGGATGGCTCTATGGGCCAACTCCTTCTTAGCTTGAATTGATTTGATTGAAATGAATCTTCCCTTGCCTCAAAACTTGGAAGAATGCTTAGGCAAGCTGATTGGGTTCTCGATGGAGTGTGCAAAGGGAATTTGGAATTTGAGTGTAGTGGAAGTTGGCAATTCAATGGACCTCCCCTATTTTACTTATAAAAACCAAGAAATGCCAAATTCAATCTCCTTCTAAGAAGCTTAAGAACTCTTGCCAATGACTCCTATCACTCTCTACGCTTCAATCGACAATGGGGAAGTGAAGATTTAAATGAATTAGGGGGAGTAGATCTCCCACAATGGAAATCAGATGGTTGAGAAGGGAGGAGCCATTTTGATCCAATTAAGCTTAGGCAGTGGGTTTGTTAGGAAATTTAGTCAGTCCTTGAGTTCATTTTAGGCTAGGGAGTGGATTAGTGGAGTAGCCATGTGCTCAAAACAAGTGGGAAGAGGTTTGTCATATGGCCATTTCAAGCCATATACTCGGTTTGGCCATATGGTGGAGTTAGGCTGACCCAAACTCATTGGGTTGGGTGTACCACCCTCCCTACGGTTTACTTGACCTATTAAGAGAGTATCAAATAGGTATTAATAGGGTTTGACCAAATTCCAAGTGGAGTTGTCCAAAATTTGTTATATGGCCTAGGGGTAAAATAGTCATTTGGCTGATTTTTGAATTTGGATATGTTGGGTATGTTGAGAAAATAGGCTTGGACAAGTTTCATTGGATTTGGAGTTTATTTGGTATGGTTTGGCTCATGTTGACCCATATAGGTCAGAATGGGTCAACTTGGGTCAAGTTAACCAATTGGTCAAATTGGGTCAAACCAAAGATTGGGCTAATTTCATATGACCACATGAAATGTTTTGTTGGCTTTGGTTTGATTCAATTTGGTTTAAGTTTAAATTTGGTTCATATGACTTCATTTAGGTCAAATGGGTGAAGTTGACCAATTTGACCCATTTGACCTATTTGAGCTAGATCATGGGTAGTTTTAGGTTTGGTTAGTCATATGAAGTGGATTGGTATCTTTGTTTCCAATCAATTTTGGTTAAGTTTGAATTTAACTCAATATGACCATATAGGTCAAGTTGGGTTCAAGGTCAATCGGGCTAGGTTAGGTCTAATTAGCCAATTGAGGCCTTGGTCAAGTTGAACAAGTGATTTGGAATGAACTTGACCCATTGGTTTTAATCAATTTGGCTTAGATCAAGTTTTGACATATTTTGACTTTTTATATCAAGTTGGGTCAACTTGGGTCAAGTGGCTAATTGGGCTTAGTTAGGCTCAAATATTGACTTGGTCAAGTTTAAACATAGTTCATGAATGAACTTAGATCAATGGTTTCAATCAATTTGCCTATGGTGGATTTTGGCAATGTTGGGTTTCATTTTGGCTAAGTGTTGACTTGATCAACCCTTAGGTTTGATTTGGTTTGACCCAATTTGATTGTTTGATCATCTCATGATGATTGTTGATCATGATGAGAGGCATAGGTGAGTTTGATTCAATCCAATTTGGTTAGGATTAGAATTTCACTCATAAGAGTACTTTAGGTCACTTTGGGTCAAGTGAGCCTAAATGGTTCAAATGGCTTGGTCAAAGCTTGATTTGAGTTTGATTGAACTTGTATATGGAATTATGATTGAAATATAAATCCATTTGTAAGTGGTTTGAAGTCAAATGGGTTTTGATTAATTTGACAATTTCAAGTTTAAAAGGTTAAAAATGAAATAGATTTTGGCTTGATTTTTAATTGAGTTTTGGTTAATTGATTGAAGTTTGTATTTATATTTGGATTCATGATTGTAGGATTGATTGAATCATGAAGAAAAATCAAGAGTTTGGCTTGATTTGAAGATGATTTTGCTAAGTTCAAAATTTTGACTTGAAAGGCTTAGGTTGGATTTTGAATGAGTTTGAGTTTGATTTTTGGAAGTGGTTTTGATTGTTTGAATTTATATTTCATTTATATGTGAATATAAATGAAAATATAAATGGGTTATGAAAATTTCAAAGATTTGAAGTGATTTGATCATGATCAAGGCTATGTCCTTAAGAGAAAATTTAAATATTTAGGAAAGGTTTGGAATTTTTTATTTAAGTTTTGAGTTTAGTTTGATTAATTTTAATTTGTATTTCATTCTTAAATGTACCCCTTAGCTTAATTAATCATTAATCTTAAGCCAAATTGCATTAGAACCCTTTTCTTCCTAGCTGAATTTCAAATTTAAATTCCTTGTATTTTATGTCATCTCATTGCCTCATAATTATTTGACTAACTATGCTAAGGTGGTTTAGGTAAGGGTAATTAACATGCTTAATTCATACCTTAACCTAATCAAAATATAAAATGAAACTAATCATCTAAAAATTGAACAAAACATCAAACATATATAGAATGGGTTAGGAATAGCAAATCAATTCACATTTTCAAAATTAAATCAATTCAAAATCAAATAAAATTATATTAAATAAACTTTGATTTACTTTAAGCTTTCTTATTTCATAAGATTGTCTTTAGGATTTAATTAAAGTGAATGTGTTTAAATACTTTCATTGCTTTAGTTCTTCCCCAACATGCTAAATATGTGTGCCATATGATTTCATACATTTGTGCTTTTCAAAATTAAATTTAAAAAATTTAAAATATTTCTTTATGTCAAATTGCATGTGTTAACTAAAGTAAGAATATGAGTAGCTATTATCACTATTAAATCCAAATTATTTTCAAAATATATGAATCAATTATCAAAACTAAAAGTGTGTTACTTATATCTTATTTATAAGTTTGCATGTGAATAAAAATATAAGGATGTGCTTAGCGTAGGTTTTCTTTCTCTTCTCTTTAGTATAATTTTGAATAGGGTTTGGCAAAGTGTATGGTTCATTTGAAAAGAACCTAACACTTGCCTAATTTCATATACTATTCATTCTATATATTATCACTTAAGAAGGATACTTATACTTACATATATAAATTGCATAAATAAAATACATAAACTAACACAAAATTTTTCATTCATTCTTTTCCATTCATTTCTTTTATACATGCTTGTATTTAAGGAAAGTGGTATATTAATCTGGACAACCCCAAAGTTGCGAGGCTTTATGTAGCCCTAAGTAGGTCTTGTACCTTACACCCCTATATAACAATGGCGGCGTAATCACTTATGCCTTTCATACATTCTTGTGTGCATGTGAAAGTTGGATAAGAAACCTCTTTTGCTACTTAATAGGAATCATGCATCATAAACATTCAAATTTTCTTAAATGAATTGCTAAGCATGTATCATGATGTGTGATAAATAGCCCCATTTGTATGTATAAATATGCTTAGCACTCATTCATATGCATGTCATACAAGAGTTGATCTTAGTTTCAAACTTTTGACCAATGCATGTCCTTCATGTTCTCATCTCCTACCCTCTGCTAGCCCACTATGTCAGTACAAAGTCTTTCTCACTTGAAACTAGCCCAAACACTGAAAGAGAATGGAATCCTTCTTTCTTTTTATTTTTATACTTCTTCAAATCAATAGATTGATTGAATAGATCTGTTCTTTCTAAATAAGTTAGTTGATCGGGAAAGCTCCGCTCAGAAGTGCTTTACTCTAGAATAGACAAGCTAGTCCCCTGTAGCCTAAGACCTCTCTTACTTTTCAAACAGTGATCAAAAGATTAGTCAATAGAAGAGATAGCACAGGCCTATGATTGAGTTCAGTGGATAAAGAAAAAAAGATGAATGGGTGATTTTTTACGTTCTTAGGTAGAGCCATAGCATGTTTCAATGAGCCACGCTAGTAGCCCGCATCTATTTTTCATGATCAGTATTGGAATAGGGGTTCTCTTTTCTAAAGAACTACTAAGAGTTTGAGGGACCGAAGGTAGTTCAATTCCTCTTCCTTTAGTACAGTCAATTTTGGTACCGCTAGCCTTAGCTATCCAAAAGTGAGAATCCATCACCTCGTACTATATTTGAGTGTGTGCTTAGGACACTATCTCCCATTGAGATCTGATCGAGTTAGAATCGGTGGTCTCTGAGAATGATGTATAGAGTCAATACAGTAAGCTATGCAATCATATGAACAGGTCATATTGATGATCGATCATTTCAGATGAAATTGTGTAGGGGTGATGTACAAACTAGGTTGGGCCCACATATAGTGTTCTGGTTATTATTCTTAAAATTGATTTTTTTATTACAAAAAGGACCCAACTTTTCTATCTAATCTAGCATGATAAGAGAGGGTATTTTTTTAACATATTTTGCCTAGTGAGTATATGTTGAGTTCAACACTTCAAGTATGTTAAGACCAAAACCTATGGCCAAACCACAAACAAGCAGATGATCGCTTAACAAAAATTGGTATAATGGTCCTCATGGTCCATAGAAGTGTCTCCTTCTAGAGGAGCATCTGGATTATAATCTTAGAGTTCCCCTCGATGTGCACCTGCTTCAATTATCATAAACAATAGATTCTAATCCTGAATCTGAGGGCCAAAACCTTTGCTCGGTTGTTGGTAAATTGGGGGATTGGGATCGAACATGGCTTGATGCAGGCCATCATGGTCTCACAGAAGACCTCTGGACCTTATAGGTCCTAGATTTGGAGAGGTAAGAGCCATCAAAATTGAGCTTGACTCTCCCCGGTGGGGAGCCTATCGCATTGGTTTGAGTTGAAGGAGTGGAAAGAGAGAAAGACACTCCCCACTTACACATAGAAAATAAAGTTCTTCTTGATGTGAAGCAAGCAACTCTTGGGGAGAAGTTGAACACTCTATTTTGCTTTTCTAGATATGTCGATGGTAATGAGGAAAGCTGAGATTTGTATGCTCTTGAGGCATAAGTTTGGAATGCTTCTTTTCACCCAAGAGAAAAATGACTAGTGAATGGACTCAAAATGAGGCCAATTCATAAAGAAAACAATAAAAATCAAGGCAAGGCAATGGGTTCAATCCTAGTTTAGGCAATGTAGAAGGACATGGCTTGTCATTTTAGTGGAGATTTGTCAAAATGGATGATCTTAAAGAGCATTCATATCTCTCAAGTTTAGATTTTCTACTATAGAAAGACTTTCCAGGATCTCCACGGACAAATGAATTCATTTTGGGAATAGACGAGTGTGCCTTATTGGGTAAGAAGTCAGATTTGAGGAGAAAAAGGAATGTTTCTAACAATGCTGATCGAATGGAGAAAATGACTTGTAGTGGAAAATCTCCAAACAAACCTATCCTTACGATTGAAAGGAAAGGTAAGATCCATAGCTTTTATGTATGTCCCCCTTGTCCCAAATGTTTTTATGAAACTGAAGTACTAGTGAGAATGAGATATGCTACTATGGCAAAGAGAAAATCTCAGGGTAGCTAAACTTTTCAGGGTTTTCATGGAGTACTCGATAAATAGAGACTAAATCATGGAGATCTTACCATTCACAATAGAGCAAGGGACTCCAACAGTGATAATTGGGAATAGCTTTGAAATGATTTCTCCATTCATATGAGGCTGTGGAAGTCATGCATCCCACTAAAAATGATAAAGTATTCCTGCTTTGTATGGATGCCATGCCTTTAGGTGTGCGGATAACTCATCATGGAATAGCTAGTATGAGTCTTTTTTTTCCATATAGGGATTGACTAGAGTGATGATTTAGCTACTATATTATTGATAGAACACTTGGGATACTGTGGTTCACAGTTTTTCACACTTGTCCTTTCACATGATTGATTGCCTTGTTAAGCTAGAGGCACTAGTTGAATCCCTTACCCGAGTATGGTTTTCATTGATTTGCTCGCTTGACATGTTTACTCAATCACAATGGTGTTGTCTATGTTGGATAGAGAGAAGGATTAGGGTTGAATAAGAGATCTTCCATAACCAAACAAGAGAGTACCCCCTATCACGGAGAAGGGTAGGCCCTAGTGAAGAATTCCTTTCTTTGTATTACCAAAAAGCTGTCTTAATGAAAGAAATGTAGTCAAATACCTTTTCTAATCTACTCATCTTTTTATGTAAGGAGCCACTTCCACTTCAATATTCTATTGTATATATATAGGTCTCGTCTCACTTTGCTCAATCTTGTAAACACCTCTCCTTTCATTCGAGTCTCACAGAAGTGATCCTCTCCTAAAGGTTGAGCTATCACCTCAATAAGTGACTTACTCTCCAAGTTCACTTAGGAGAGAAGCTTCTTCTACTTCTCTCTCAGCTTGCATGCTCATGAGGCTCAAAACTAGAGTGGGGTTCAAAAGCTCTTCTCCATATCCATACCACGCCAGTGTTATTTTCTTTGTAGAATGCTCACTCGAAATCCAAAAGAGGAAGAGTTGTTCCCTCTTTACGCTAGTCTTTTCTTTCATAACTGAACTCATCAAACAACAGTCTGAGCAATAATGTCAATCCTATCTTTTGATTTCACTGATCATCTAAACTGAACTAGTCATGAAAGCTCTTTTTTTCTTCAAGATACTGGGCACTGATCTTCATTAAAGATCAATAGTTGACACTCACTTTAGAAAGCATCAGATGAGATAGATTCTAGCCTACATTAGACTAGCAGACATAAACGAGAAGATGATGAAAACTCTCATCTTCCTTCTGCTATAGGGATAGATCGACATCTCAGCTACGATAGGGCATAGGGCATAGGGCATATAGAAGACTAAAAGGTTACTAAACCCCTTTTCATTAGATTTTCATCAATATGTCCAAGGCATAGAAAGCGATAGTGGGCTCAACCTTATAATAGAGGGGACACAACATTACTGGATCAACATTCCATTTCATAAGAAGACCATTCCTAGTCTTTCATCGATTGGAATGGAATTGAGTCTTTTCAAGCTAAGCTCCAATTTGGAGGAAAGTACATTGAGGATGAAAGTCTAAAATTCTTCATATTGAGGAGGAAGAGGAAAGGCAGAACTAGAATTGACTTGACTTAGACTCTTATATAGACTATTTACTAATCATAGCTAAGAAGGAGGGCAACCTACAAAGCAAAATTTACTTTAATTTCATTTCTAGATTCACGATAAGCAACTCCTTATGTCTCTTTCAAGAGATAAATCCCTTCCTTTTCCCTTTTTAGGTACATATGACTCACTTTGGACACAGATCCTCCGCCTCTTCCAGAAACCCTCACAAAAAGCCCTCAAGCAAAACATTGACCTCATTTCCCCATTTAAAAGGCGGCCAACCCTCATCAACCTCTCTCTCAGAACACCCAATCAGTTGGCTGGATCGACCTTCTCGATCGATGGACAAATCTCATCATCTTCCTCCTCCATCCTAGAACTATGGCGATGGTTTGCTCTCTCCACATCACTCGGCGTGGATTTCTTGATGGTGTCTCTCTCTGAGGGTTTCTAGAGGTTCATGGGTTGAGATGCAGGGGGTGTATGTGCCAAGTGCACCATTATGATGTATGGACCAATGGAGTTGGGAAGCCACACCATGTTTGGGTGCAAGGGAGGATGGATCGGGCTCTTAAGGATATTCTTGGGGAAGGGATAGGGATGGTGGCGTGGATGTTGGGTTTGGAATTATGTTGTTTGTCCAAGTTGTAGTTTTGGAGATATATAATGAGGAGATTTATGATCTTCTTTGGTTGGAATGGATATGGTCTTTGGAGCTTAGGATTGCGCTTGAAGGGTAGCACTCCCAAGGTGAGTTTTATTCTTGATTTCTTGGAAGTCGGTTGTTATTTATTTATGTTTCTTTGAACTTTTGTTTCTAAGTAATTCCTTTCAGCTGAATATTATTTATTTATTGTGTATGTATTCTTTAGTTATGACTATAGGCTCATTGGTAATGCAGTAGTTAATGCTTTGATGATGTTGAAGTGTGACTTTTCTGTTTATATCTAGAAGCTTTTGGTTTTTGGTCTCCTTTGGTTGCTTTTTAAGTTAACAAATATGCTTTTCAAAATAATTAAATTTTCAAAATCAATTATTTGGTAGGCTATAGTCAGAAATTAACATCAAAACTATGGTTCACAAAATCTCCTCAAATTACTTATTTCATTCTCTCTAAAATGAGTGCAAAATGAAATTATTTTATAAAATATGTTTTCAATCTACATAGCCACAATAGCCCTTCCAACAACACTTATTTTCTATACGGTAGGAGGATTCCAGAGAAAATTTCTGTGCATTTTCATTTAGTGTCTTTTGTTTTGTTTTTTTTCTTTTAAAATTTGAGAATTGCTAGTTGGCAAGCTAATGACACCTTCTAGCTGAAACTAGTAATCCAAGTTGTAATTTAGCTTATTTTAGTCACCAAAAGTTCTTATCTAAATCAATGCTATTATCATATTTTGCTCCTGAAGTTTTTGTTCCAAAGCCAGCATTTTGAGATTCTGCACATTTTTTCCAACTAATGTACTATGGGTTCAAGCGATCCTCAAGTGTTTCTATCCATAATCTAATAGAATTCTCTTGCTGATGATCTGTAGAAATTGCTATTTTTTGTCATTATGACAATATAAGAAAAGGGCACCTGTATTTTTTTGTTTTCTCATAAGAATTTACAAAAGCATATATTTTTCAATAATATAGAGCTTTCATCATTTCCTTGCAAAATTTTTTTTTACCAACGGAGTAAAATTTTCTCCAAGAACACATACATGAGCTTCTTTTAGGATGTTTTGCTCTTGGTACCGCCTTCTATTGCATTTGTGGTAATTTGAAAACTCAAGTGTAGATATTGTCTCCTGTTTGATTTCTTCAAATGGTCAGGCTAGTGAACATTACTTTTTCCTTTTAAATACTTTGTAGCTATTTCTAAGATTATCCTTCATTCAATTACAACTTTTTTGTAAACATTTAGCAATGTATATGGATATAGAAAACCTCAATATTTCACATCCTTGTCCAATAGGCTTCCAATATTGCAATACAACTACAAAATAAGATCATAATTTGTAGAAATTGCTATTTTTTGTCTTTATGACAATACAAGAAAAGGGCACATGTATTTTTATTTGTTTTCTCATAAGAATTTACAAAAGCAAATATCTTTCAATATTATAGAGCTTTCATCATTTCCTTACAATATTTTTTTACCAATGAAAAAATTCCTCTAGAACACTTACATGAGCTTCTTTTAGGATGTTTTGCCTCTACACCTTCTTACGTTTGTGGTAATTTGGAAACTCAATTGTGGTCTTCAAATGGATAAAGTGAACATTACATTTTTTAAATACTTTGTAGCTATTTCTAAGATTATCCTTCATTCAATCACAACCTTTTTGTAAACATTTAGCAATGTGTATGGATATAGAAAACATGTAGCCTTCTATTTTGAGGTAATTTGGAAACTCAATTGTGGTCTTCAAATGGACAGGCTAGTGAACATTACAATTTTCTTTTAAATACTTTGTAGCTATTTCTAAGATTATCCTTCATTCAATCACAACCTTTTTGTAAACATTTAGCAATGTGTATGGATATTGAAAACCTCGATATTTCACATCCTTGTGCAATAGGCTTCCAATATTGCACTACAACTACAAAATAAGATCATAATTTGTAGAAATTGCTATTTTTTGTTATTATGACAATACAAGAAAAGGGCACCTATATTTTTATTTGTTTTCTCATAAGAATTTACAAAAGAAGATATCTTTCAATATTACAGAGCTTTCATCATTTCTTTAAAAATTTTTTTTTTACCAACGGAGGAAAAATTTATCCTAGAACACATACAGGAGCTTCTTTTAGAATGTTTTGCTCTTCATCTTCTTGTTTGTGGTAATTTGGAAAACTCAATTGTGGATAATGTCTCCTATTTGATTTCTTCAAATGATCGCTAGTGAACATTATTTTCTTTTAAATACTTTGTATCTATTCCTAAGATTATCCTTCATTCAATTACAATTTTTTTGTAAACATTTAGTAATGTATATATATAGAAAACCTTGATATTTCACATCCTTGTGCATAGGCTTCAATATTGTAGTACAACTACAAAATAAGATCATAATTTCTCAGAAGAGAGAAGGTTGATAATTTAGACAAAGTGTATCTTGGTGAGAAATTTATTTAGAATGAAGATTGATTTCTAATTTTGTATTCTCGAGGTACTATTTCACAATGAAATTTAAAAGTTTATTTTGACAACTTGTCTACACCTGAACTTGCCACAAATATACTTAATTTTTTGCTTATTTTATTTTCAACTTCTTTGACATTCAACAATATTTTCTTCATTGGTCTTTACTTTCTCTCTTCCAGTTTACAACAAAACCTTGGTGATTTTACTAGGCAATTGTTATATTTCTATCAATACCTTTCACAAGTGTATCTTCAAGTTGATATTGACTTGATTAGTTAAAAAAACTTCTCTGATTCTCGCATATCAATTTCATGGCATTAGTCACGCTTTTGACTTTTGGAGCTATAATATATATATATATATATATATATATATATATATATATATATATATATATATATATATATAGTGATGATTATTTTGTATTAAGACTTTTTTTTGTAAAGAAGGTAAATCATCTTGGTTAAGGAATCATAATATCGATTTTTTTCTACTAACAAGAATAATCTATTCAAGTTACTTTTGTATACAAAAAGACTAGAAATGATGGGAAGAAAGGCAAAGAATGCAACCTATATATGTGGAAATGAAGCTGGAAAAATATCAAAGAAGTTGCAAAAGTTGAGAAAGGATTGAGCACTTTGTTGAATGAAAGAAGTTCTTTGTGTGGTGTCATTCATCACTTTTTCTCTTTAAGTTGTTGAATATGAGCTGCTTTCCTGAATTTTTTTTCTTTTTTGATTTTTTAGATTATCCCGGATGTCTCATCTAAGAGGAAGGCTTATGCTTGTTGACATATCGCTGAGAATATAGAGCAAAAGACAAGTTTGATTTGAAGCAAAGATGTAGGTAACTAAATTTTATTTATTTTTTAAAGCGTATGCATACATTGTTCATTGTTTACATAGTTTTTCCCTCAAATTTAGTGTCCTTCATTCATTGATCATGTAAAAGATGCTAGTAGTTATATTATGTTGTATATGTTAGATCATTGTCATTATTGAATGCAATAGTTTTTTAGCATACTGAAAAATTCTTGGCTAGAAGTGTAAGCAATCTCATTTACTTCAATATTTATGATGACTCTTTTAGACGGTGAAAATCAACCAAGGAAACATAGCACTTAAGAGAATGAGTCCATTGCCAACGAGATTCCCATGTTCCTTTAGAGATAGCAAATTAATAATGCTTCTTGTAAAATAAAATTTTCCAATCCATGTACTTTTGGCCATTTTCTATGTGGTATAATATCATCTATTTTATTTAGGATTCATTTGAAGGTGACAAATCATTCTCATGATTAAAGTCCCGATCCTAAAGAGATGCACAAAACTATTGCAACTCTAGAATATGGGGCAAAAGTGCATTGTCCGAAGCTCACATGCCAACTCCTGAGGATAAGCAGAAAAAAGACTCTTCAATACTACTAAGATCAAGAATTGTGGCAATGAACTAGTTTATTTACAATCTATAGATGGAGAGCAAGGTAAAAGACAAGGAATTCAACAAAGTTAAAAGAGAACTCTTGCATAAAGAGGAAGAAATAGTATGACCTAAGCTTGAGCTCATTGAAGTAAGGGGAGCAGTAAAAGAAGAAGAGATTAAGTGATTGATGAGAGGACTTTGAGAATTGAATTGAAGGAAATGGAGGAGAGAATGTATCGACATAAGAGGAACTCTACATTTTAAGGAAGTTAGAGGAATGGAATCTACTAGTAGCTAATGAGGATGCATTGCATTTGGATGAGAGATGGTGGGAAATTTTTAAAATGGTCGGCTGAAATGTGCATCGATGATCAAGGAATGGAGAAGTCAATGGAGTTGGATATGGGTGATCAAAGAACCTATTCATGATATTATGGAAATAAGGGGCGAATTCTCACAATTAGTTCAATATCTTTCAACATTCTCACAATTCAAGTATGGAAGAGAATGTTGTTTTGAGAAGCCCGAGTTCCAAAAGTGTAATCGTGTTTGAGAGGGATGATGAAGGGAAGATAGAGAAAGCATGGAGGAAGAGGTTGATAAAGAAGTTGTGGAGGGGGGCATAGGACATAATTTTTCCCATCAAGAACCAAACCGAAGATCGGATAAGCTACTTAACCTAGATGATGGAAAGGATTCTAACTCTACTAGAAGAATAAGAATCCAAAATATATGGCTATGTGGTAACCAGAGAATTAGCACATGGCGGCTCATGTGAAGGAAGAAAGGAGATGGAAGCATCCATTCATCCCTCAGTATCTCAATATAAGGAATTAGCCACCAAAGAAAATTGTTGAGTTTGTATTTCATCCAAAGCCTAGTGCAAACTCTATAGCAAGCCCAAGATGAGAGAGAAGAGTCAAAAGAGAACAAAGAACCCATAGAGTCGAGACGAATGTGATGTTATGTGAAATGGGAAGCATCGAAGGAGTTCTCGTGAAACATGATTAAAAAATTGGTCTTAAAAAATTCTACCCTCGGTGATCAAGCTAATTGAAACTCATCTTGCGAAGCCAACAACCACCATTCACTTTTCTCGCTTGGTAACCTCATTATCCTTTTCAAAGTTTATGTTTGTATCGCATCTTTATCATGGAATCTTTTGGAGATCTTGACTTTGATTGCATCTTAAAGATTTTGCCGACCATAGAACATGGTTATTTTTGTAGTTGCATCTCATTCATATCCCATTCATTGAAACTAAACACACACAATGATTAAAAGTAACTCTTTTTTAATTCAAACCAACAGGAAAAGAGAAAGAAAAATGGAAAAAAACTATTTTGAAATGATGTTAGTAATTTGATATTTCATTTCATTAATTCCAATCAAATTTACACTTCGACTTAGAACTTAGAAATGAGTAGTAATTTTAGAATCGCAACAATAAATCTTTGTCTGCTAGCTATTATAGGATAGCTTGGGAGCTCCTATTCCAAAGGAAGAGGAAGTTGTAGTATCAATTAATAAGCTGCCTACTTGCAACAATCAGTTGAATAGTCACCTCGCTTGCTTAACAAAGAACAGTTCAATGGCATAATGCTTTCCTTTCAGTTCATTAGAGAACACTCTTCCACTTCATGGAATGAAGGCATATTGGATTTTGATAGTTAAGTACTGTAACTACAAAATTTTTTTTCCTTATTTTTGCTAATCATTTTGTATTCTTGGGCTCCAAGAAGATTTCTTATGCATCATATACATTTGTGAATTGTAGCTATTTTCTTATGAAGTGCTTTCTTTCCATGGTTTACAGTTTGAGTATCTCTCATTTTGATGGGCCTATTGTAAACATGTGTTATACTTGTTATTTTGTAAATTACACAAGGTTACCGGGGAGTTTAAATCTGGGACCTCCTTAGATTTTGTTTTATGTCACAATATAACTAATGAGGTCCTTAGTTTATTTCTTTTTTTATCTCTATTTTTTATTATATTATTATCTAAATTGAGAACATGTTGGATTTTTTTATGCACTTATTATTTTCAAAAAATAAAAATAATATATAACGTGTACATGATAAAATCAAATGGAGATTTACATGTATACCACTTTATGTATCTAGCACATAAGACTTCTTATTTATAGAACATTTACAATTTTTTAATATCTTAAAATTACAACTTTGTTAACCTACATCGCTTTCTTTCATAAAATCTTCACTTTCTCTGTAGCAGGCATTTATCATCTCTCCTCTTTGGTGGCAGTTTCATTCGTTTGTAAGTCAACCCAAATGAACTTTTTATAGCTAATGTGGGGCTATTCGAAAATAACAAACTATATGAAATTTTATTCATTTTTAAATAATGAATTTTTTTTTGGCTAAACCATTCATAAATAACACACTATATAAATTTTCATTCATTTTTGAACTCATAAATTCAACATTTTAACAATGCTTACATTAATAAAACATACAACAATACATAATGTTCAAAATTTATACTAATAGTTAACATAAATGCTTATAGGAGAGAAAATGGAGATTTAAAGAAAGAGTATATTGTATAAGGTGTTGATGTTTAAAGTTGTATGTAAATCCATAATCAAGTTTGTGTTATCTGAAATCAAATACAACTCAATATAAATCATTTTAACAATTTTTAAATTCTTTGTTTTTTTTAATTTATTTTATTTATATTGAAAATTTGCTTTAAAATGCATTTATTAATTAAATAATAATAATAAAATCATCATAAATTCACTAAAAATTTAATATAAATAATTTTATGAGTAACTTTTCAAGTTATTGCGAGCTCTGAAAATTTATCCTCGGCCTCTTGATGAAGATAGTTTAGGTTATTGTCAATCAAATTTTCAAAAGACAAATAAATTAGTAGATAAGACAATACCTAGATATTTCACCCTTTTTTTGGGAGGACTTTAGGTCTGGTTCCAAGTTTCTATAAGCTCAAGCACTTATAGTTAATCACCCATTCCAATGTTAAGAGATTACTTTTGATTAAGGCCAGTCATTAGTTCACTAATTGCATAATGTATAATAGTAGTATCTGGAGCATAACACATCCTCGATCATGATCCAATGGTTCTATCATCTCAGGTTATCGTGATCCCTTGTCTGCATAGTCAGAAAAGATAGTCAACCCAAGTTGACCGAAATTACTTCATCCAAGATAACTTTGTAGACATGTTTGTCTAAGGAGACATCTCTAAGTCCACTTTAGCTAGGTATACCTTATGATTCATCATAATGCAAGGAGATGAGTCATTCTAAAACATATGGGCTATAATCCTGATTGTAATATAATGGTGTCATTTAGTGACAAACCACTACCAAAGGACTCGGGTAGTAACAATATCATATGCCTACCCAAAACCACATGGACGGAAGACACGTGTCATGTCTTTTCTGACATGAGCTTATTTGTGAGTGAACATAATGATCTGTTTGACTTGACATTCTCTTCTTTGTTAGCTTTTTTTTATTTGTCACCTTCTCCAAACAATTACAGAAAGTGGATGGATTTTCACTTCAAGTTTTTAGATAATAAATCTCATTTGGACATTTAAATTTAGCATCTTTTATATTCTTCACATTTTTGTTAAATCTAATCTTAGATTAATTTAATATTAAATTTCAAATATGACCTTATAGTAATATCCCCTCTAGTTGAGGTGTTCATTCAACATGACTATCATCATAATAGACATTATCAACTATGCTTATTTTCTTACAAAGACAAGCCTATGATATATATTATGATTTAAAATTTATTTAAAGATTGACCACCCTATAGACCTCATCAACTTTAGCATGAATGTAGAGGATTGGGTATAGGATCTGCATTTATGAATTTTGATCATTTTGATAATAATTATAATAAACCTTTTGATTGAAATCTACAATGAACTCGATCATCGATGTGATAAAGACTTTATGAACTTTACTCACTTGCTAGTAGAGGATCAGGTCTATAGCTAAAATCTATAATCATGTTTTAAGATTTGATACATAGAGCTTATATTTTTAACATGAAATTTTTTTAATAAGATCTTTGATGGTCGTATGTAAATATATAAATCAAAATTTTTTAGTGATCGAGCATTTAACTTATAACCAATCATGTCAACTCTAATCATTGTAAAGAAGAGGGTCATATTGATTATATGGAAATTACAATTTCACCAATTAGATAAAGCAACCCATTAGTAGTGTACATATGCATCAACTTTTAAGAATTAGATTTATGAGAGATGTATATATTTTTAAAGTAATTGTCCATTTGTAAGATATTTGTACAATTTTTTACGTAAGATAGACTTTGAATTTGTTGAGTTCTAACCTACGTAACATCCTTAAACAACTAGATTTAAGCTTTTAACATAATATCCCATGCAAGTTATTCTCAATAATGCTTACACACACTTTGATGTAATGAGATCAATTAAGAAACTTTCTTGTAATGTGTGTAAGCATTGCATTCATTTTTTTGAAAGTTTATACAAACCTCTAAGCATTTGGATGAGATACATAATCATTTCAAAATACATATGATGAATCTATTTCATTCATTTCATTCAAAATACATTATGAATCATTTAAAATTTCATTTAAGTCAAACAAT
Source organism: Cymbidium sinense (assembly GCA_021442155.1). Taxonomy (NCBI): domain Eukaryota; kingdom Viridiplantae; phylum Streptophyta; class Magnoliopsida; order Asparagales; family Orchidaceae; genus Cymbidium; species Cymbidium sinense. The sequence goes on from CM038214.1 coordinate 165,200,166, forward strand.
TTAAGTCAAACAATTAGCTACTTTAAAATGTGAGTAAGAGTTTAATTCCTCCATATATTTGCATGAATTAGAAAGCATTTCAAATTAATTGAATGTTGGTTCATTTGAGTTTAATTCTCCAAACTTGATAATGTTCAATTAAAATCACTCTTAATTCATTTAGAATATATTGCAGCATTCTTATTGCTTATTGAATAGGCCATATCATGCTCATCAATGAGCATTCAAGTCGTGTTCTTACTGAAGTATGAGGTATTGGACCCAACAGACTTCATTCTCAATTTCACATCAACTTGTATTTTCATTTGAAGACTGAACTTCAAGTTTATTGAGTTTCTTATGAGTTTAATATCGACTTTAAATTTTGTTTGATTTGTTGACCTCCATGTATGCTATAATTAAGTCGAGTCGAAGACAAATTGATGGACTTGGATGGAACAAATCATTGGTCAAGTCAAATTGCTCAAAATGATCTTCGATGAACGATTCATGTCATTGAGAACATCAAAATTGACGAAATATAAATATCACAATTGATGACCAATCAAGAGATCAAGAGCCATCCACAACACGTATATACCAGTCGAGGCATGATGCCCAAACTTTTCATGAATGAAATTGATGATGTTAGTGTTGAAACATCAAAACCTATCAAATGAGATTGTCTGCGCTTAATTCAGATGAGTCTGCATGAATATCGAGCGGTTGGAAGCGATTATGTACATTTTGAACCAAACTAATCTAATTTGACGCTGACTTGTACCAAATGATCATGACTAAAATACTATGTGTTGCATTTTGAATGTCAAAATTACTAAAATAGATATTCAATTTTATTAAGGTTTCGCTTAAAATTTCATCAAGATAATCATTAGATAAATTCGCTGAATGCATTCTTAATCACATAAAAAGCCACTTATCCCTACTAAATTTAATTAAGCCTAGTCTCTAGTAGGCGAATGGACAAAAAATCCAATTCATTTCCCTGAGATCGCTCTTGAGTTTTTTTTTGTGATCGAATGAGCTGCTCGCCTCCCATTCATCCATGCTTTGCAATAGACTTGCAAGCCTCCCCCCTATTCCATCCAAACAAAGTGGCCTTCCTTCTACCATCTACCGCACGTCAGATGCTCTCCCTCTCATCGAGAGCTAGCCCAACCCAGACAGCCCAACGAAAGCCCCCACGTCCCCCCAAGGTAAAGTCGAGCAAGATGGACTCCTCTTCTCATAGATGGACTCTAGGGAAGGAATCAATGGGATTTCGCATTCAAAACCTTCATCTTTCTCCCTTCCACTTCGCTACTGCTCAAATAAAAGAGAAGGGGGACTCGCAAAGTTGACTCTCATCTTTCCTCCATCGCCCTTCGTGTGCTTCTGCTTGTCTAAATTCCATAAATTCATTGCTTTTACGGATTACACAATGACCCTTGACAATGAAGAAGCCATGAAATCACTGGTAACTGCATCGGGAGCATACATTTAAAGAAGATGAGGTGTTTATAGACTGATTTGTTAAATCCCAATGCTAGGATTTACTAAATCTTAGATTTAAGAGAAAATGAAGGAGAAATGGGATTTCAAACTTTGTGGCTAGTGATGACTTCCTTATCAAGTTACATGAAAGGAAGAGATCCAAAAATCCCTCATCGGTTGACAATCCTTCAAAGCAACACACAACCTCATTCAGGAAAAAGTGTAGAGGACTTCCCTTTTATGGTTGTTGATAAATTTGGATTTCATGTTGCAAAGACTGCATTAAGGTCTCTAGCTATCTATCTTCAAGAAGAATAATCTTATTATATGGTTGAAGAGACATTGCATGGGATATACTAGAGCTGTTGAATTGTATGCCAGCTCAACCAAGAGTAGAGAAGCGAGAAGTCATGATGGATGTTTGCTAGGAAAGTGCCAATGGGATCGCAGCGTATGAAAGAGAATATGAGCTCTTGCAGCCCAATGTCAGGATTTACTTAATTCGAAATTCAAGCACTTAGCTTAAATCCCAATTGCAATGCGTTAGGCATGACGAGCGGAACCTGTACGCGCTCTTTGTAGCATGACGGGGAAAACTCGTAGGTAACATTCACGGCGCGACGAGAAAAATTATATAATTTTTTTGTGTGCAGGTAATCTATACATGCTCTTGTAGCGTAGAGTAAGATACTTGTCTTGAAATACTTTTTTGTAGCATGGTAGCATCTATAAATTTTGGATTAAAAGAAATGAAGATTTAAACAAATAAGGCTTAGCAAATTTAATACAATCTCAAAATGAAGTCAAAATTCTAAAAAATTGAACTTACAATGACTAATTAAACTAATAGCTTGTAATGGAACCTTGAATAACCTTAAGTTCATAAGACTGAAGATTTAAACAAATAGGAAGCAAATTTAATACTTAAGATGTCAAATCTCAAAATGAAGTCAAAATGTAAAACCAATTGAACTTACAATAACTAATTAATAGAACTAATATCGTTCAAATGCAAATGGAATCCTCTTGAATAACCTTAGGTTCATAAGAACCAAAGGGAAATGAAATGAAAATAGATTTGGAGGAAGAGATACCCTCCAAATTTACAATTGATGTTATTTTATTGTGAGGTTCACTTCATTTGATTTTGTAAATGTAAAGCATGAAAAATAAAGTTTAGTAATTTATATAATAAATAAAAAAGGGAGGTGAAACTCATTAATGTAAAACCATAGAATAAGGATAATGTTAAATCTCAAATGTTGAAAAAATTGAGAAGCTTCTATTAAACAACAAAACTCTTGAAAATAATGAGACTCACATTAAGGCAAAAGCATTAATACATGTCTTGCATTAGACTACTTAAGGTGGAAAGTTTTATCCTTGAATATTAATGGTCGTCAGAATAGAATCTATTATTGATCAAAATGTGAAATATTCATTTCGAATTTATCACATAAAAGCAAAATAGATGATAACTCTTCGTGAAGATTGGAAATTTGTAATGCAAGTTTGTTAGCTTGAATATGTTAATGCAACCAATGGTTTCTTATCCTCAAGCAAAGAGGTTGATATTTTAAAAGATCATTCTATGTCAACATTGGGATAATATTACTTTTCTTATTTGCATGAGAAGAATTAGAGATGATTTATATTGAGACATTGGAGCTTATAAAAGGTTGGAAAATTCATCTACGTGCAAGAATATTACTCGATAATTTGCTCATAAGTAAAGATGAGACAAAGTAACTTACAAATGAGCATAAGAAAGGCTTCCTAATGAACTATTGAACTACACTATAATCAACATCAAGTGTATTGAAAAGAATTATATAAAATTGAATGAGACTAGCAATAAACTTGCAAAGCTCATCAACCACAAAAAGTCGACTTATTTAGGAAGTCTAATGAATAATGGACTAAATGTGAACAACTAAATAATCTAAATAATTGAACAAGAGTTAAAATACAAAGCCACCAAATGCAACAGAATCTAGAAGCGGTAGAAGGCATTGACTCAAATTCTAAATGAATGGTTCACCATAAATTCCATTCAACATAAGTATTGTGTAATTTGTGCAAACATTCAAACGGGATGAATGTTACATGCATGCATTTTATTCAACACAAATACTTTAATTTTCATTCAAAAAATATTGGATTAAAGTGAACCGTGCATGAATCACAATGCAAATTATCTTCTAATTCAAGTATTTCAAAATTTATGCAAACACTTACATTTAATAATTTATACATGCATCATAAGACAATCATATGTTCAATTTATTTGTATTGATGTTGTTTAATTTTTGGAAATGAGTTTTGGGTGGTATGGTTGGAGATGAGTGGACATAATTTTGCTGATGGTTTTGCTTATGATTTATCATAGATTGACAAGCCTAAAATGTTCTCAATTATACTTATTGTTAGACTTTGGGATGAGAGTGATGGTTGTGGAGCTAAAAAATTTATGCATGTCATTACCATGAAGGAAGGCCTAGATAATAGAGATAACATCCTGTTTAATCCAATGACATGAGTGTTGATAGAAGTGTGTTGTGTAACCATCAGGTCCTGTAGCTTTTGACCCACAAGAGAGTCAAGGATATTCCAAATTTTATCCTTCATTAGAGTATATGCTAAGTCCAACTGCCATACCCCAATAATGTTAGTATCAAATAAATCATCACAAAATAGGTTCAGATTTACCTCTTATTCTAGAAAAGAGACTTGTAGTGAAACCATCTTCAATTATGTCTTCCTTTGCTTGCAACCAATGGCTTTATATTCCCTCTTCTTTTGATGCAAGTATTATAGTATTTTTTTTTATTTTTGTCACCTTTTTTGAGATTAATTACAATAGCTTTTTGTGCTAAGAAATCATCTTCCATAGCAATGAGGTCATTGAGAGTTAGTTGGGATTATTTGAGGTCTTCTTCTATCATTAAGGTGTCATTGATATGAAGATTTTCAAGGAGGGATACCTTTTGTTCTTGTGCCTTAATCTATTTTTGTATGTTGTCAAAGACTTTCCAATTTTATTCCTTGAGATTTTGGTTAAGTTTTGCATAAACTCAAAATCTAGTCCATGGGTCGGCCAATTTGATGTCCATGCACTTTGAAGGCAATGATGAAGAGGTCATGCTTTGTCCACATATTATAGAATTTGAAGGTGGGTTTGGATGGTTTATAAAGGTAATCAATAGTTAATAGTAAGGAGCATGATCAACAAGTTATGGTGTCTTACTATAGAATGCCAAAAATGACCGAGCCATTATGTATTGAATAGAATTGTATCAAGCCATTCAAAGACTCTCTCTCTATTCCATGTGTAAGGTGATCGACTAAAACTAGGTTCAATTAAGTGTGCATTTTTAATGTAGCTAGCAAATTCCCCTATAACAGTTTTATTCAATTTTCTTCCTCTTTTTTCTTATTTGAGTTTGTGATCATATTGAAATCACCCCGCACTAGCCAACTATGTTGGTAATTTTGGCTAATGGCAATGATTTTGGTCCAAAGATCCCTTCTTGAGTCTCTAGAGCAAGCTACAAATATAATGGTGGCTTGTGTAGAATAGTTACTGCTTATGTGTATATGTACAAATTGGGAGTCATCGATCACAAGGTCAATGTGAAAGGCGCTTTTAAAAAATAGCGAAATTTTATTTGTCCAATTTTGAGCAATGTTAAAGCTTTGAAATTTCTATCTACACTTTTCAATATTTTGAGGTTGAATGAGTGGCTCTTGGATGGCAAAAACTTGGAGATTGTATGTTTTAATAAGACACTTAAGTCTATTAGAGGCTACCTAGTTGGAAATATCTCTAATGTTCCAAATTAGAAAAATAGTTATGCTTTGAGTTCTTAGAGCCCCTAGAGGCTCTAGTAGCAATCCTATCATACAAATTGCCTAAAATCCAAGCTGAGGAGGTATTTTTTATGAATGATGCTACATTCAGATTTATATGCCTTAATTCCCTTATTCCATTGTGCTTATTTCTTTTAGATTCCTGTATTAGCCATTCCTCCTCTATGACTTAAATTATGTGGTTTAAATCCTTAAGATTGGTCATGTAGTGTAAATACTAGTGAGAGCACATCATCAGGTTATGTTTGTTATGGTTGACTACTTAGAAGCTCTATATTATTTTCTTCTTGATTGGTTGGTTGATCTAATACCAATGGTGTATGGGTTAATATTTCATTATTGTGTTATTTGATCTAATTAGCTAGAGTGGGTAATTGGTCCTCTATTATCACATCAATATTATCTCCTTGAGTTGTAGATTTAAGTTTATTAGTTGTTGCTATTGCCACAGGTTGTTCAGTGATAAGGACTTGTTCATGCTGGTTTGTGGTAACTTGTTGTCTTTAATAGGTAAGTTTGTAAGCTCCTCATTGTTTCCTTCCTTAGTACAATATGGTTCAGAGTTCCTTGTCCTTAATTCTAGACGAGCAATATAACATTCCTCAAGCAGATGTCCAAACATTCTTCATTATGGGCAGTAATGTGGCTTCTATTAAATCACCACTTACTACCAATAACCATATATTAGAGTTCCTATCTAGACTTCACTAGCATGAGTTGTTATTATATCCATTTCTATAAGAACATTGGCTACAAATGATCATGTGAAGTTGAAAGTGATTAGGTCAAGCTTTAGAGCTTTGCCAAAGTTTTGAGTGAGAGGATTTGCTTGTTAAATAAATGGAGTTTCGGACTTGGAAACTTCATATTGGGACTATAGGTGGTTCAATGCTATAATCAAACTTGGGAGTCCATTTTAATACCTTCATTAGTACATTATTAATGTGGTAGAGTTTTTTTAGAAGAGTAGAGCATAATCATCTTCCTTGTTGAGCCTTATGATAATATGCCTTCCATCTAAGAGTCTAACATTCCAATCTCCAATGAGCATGAGTTCATGAAAGTGCTTTTGTATATTGTCCAACTTCGAATGTTTGTAGGTGCACTTACCAACCAATGTAAACTTAAGGGGTTCTACCAACTAAGAATATTCAATCAAAGAGAAATAATGTTGGTTTGCCATTCTTATGGTTGGCTTTTTTAATGAAACCAAAGTCATTGACTTCACAAAAATTGTCATGGTAAGATTGCAAGATGATAAGTTTGATGGAGGGATTAGTAGTATAATTTAAAGGAAGGTTGTTTGATAGAGCTCCATCATAAGACATACCTTTCATGGAAAGGAAAGCAATGGAACATTAACTAATGGAATAATGCCCTAGAGGAGGAAGAGGCGTACCTAGGATGGGGAAAATGATGCCATTCGTTTAGGAATACTTAGTTCATTCATATCACTCACATTTTTTTATCTTGTCCATGGATGTGCTTATTCGAGCTTCATAAATTGCACCATGGCTTGGAGAGCCATGGAATTGACTCCCCTCCTCCTACTCGAGCTCCCTAGTGAAGTATTTACTTCACATGAATAGGAGAGCTCAAATTTGGCTTAGTTTTGTTTAGATCACACTAACCCAAACTTAAGCCCAAACATTCCATGCATGATTTGTCTTAAAGTGGATGATCCTTAAACCATTAGATCTAATTTAAATTAGTCTAGGATGGGTTGGTCCATAAACTTCACATACAAAGTCCAAAATTTAAATGTTATATTTTAAATTTTGGTATTTCCTAGTTTGTATAATAGGTTTAATTTTTAGAGTAGCTCTTAAAGCAAATAATTTAGAAGTGTTATTAAACATAAATTATATTATATAATTTAAATCTTAGAATTTATTTTTCTACTATTTTGAATGATTAAATAACTTAAATGCATCAAAAATAAAATGAAACCTAAACATATGGTGTAAAACAATCCTAAGGACTTCCTACAGAAAATTCAAATTAATTAGAATTAAAAGCAAAGAGTTATTAATTTTTAAATGCATATTTGAATATTCAAAATTACAAAATTAAAATATTCACTAAATATTGCAAAACAAATTAGTATAATATTTAATGCACTAGTCTAAGCTTATTAAAATTTTTTTAATAATATTATGAATTTAAATGAATAAGTTGTGCAATTTTTATTATATCAAATACATGTTTTAAATTATAAAAATAATAAATATATTGGAAAAAATTATGGAAAATTAAAATAATATTTCAATTGAATATTTAAACTCATTATGAAATTTTCATAATCTTCTAAGCTAAAATAAACTAATTATATATTTTTGAAGTAAATTAATTCTTATTTAACAAGAAGAAAGTTAAACAAAATAAAAATACATCCAAAAAACTATGAGAATTAAAAAAATACTCATGGCACAAATCTAAGTATTATATGAAAGTTTCATAACTTTTGAAGTCAAATTAAAAAAATATTATGAATTACTAAATAAATTTAAGCAAATATTTAAAATTAGTAGAAAGTAAAATAAATTTAAGATATTATGATTAATCTAGTGAATGCTTAAATTGATTATTGAGACCCTGCATGAAAATTTCATAACTTTTTTTGTGAATATTTGAACAATGAAATCAATTTTCATTCTAAATTGAAAATTTAATTGAATAAAAAATAACTAGAAAATAAAATAATAATTAAAGTAATCATAAATAACCCTTATCCATGGTAAAAGGGTCATAAATACTTTAAATTAATATCACAACTAGATAATTATTTTTTATAACAAAAAATTTTAAATAATAAATTTAAAAGATAAAATAAATAATTAATAATTATTAAAATAAACAATTATTATTTAATTTATATAATTTTAAAAAATTAAACTACAATTTTTAAAAAATTGTAATAAAATTTAAAAGGAATACTATAAGTGAAATGATTAATATTCTAAATAGTCAACATTTATCAAATAAATGTTAAATAAAAAATAAAATATAAAATCAAATAAGATCAAATAAAATTAACTAAATTCCAAAATTCAAAATAATTTTAAAATATAAATAATTAAATATTAATTAATTTAACAAATAACTAACTAACTAAACTAAATAACTAAATAATAAATAAACTAATAACTAATAACTAAAAAATAAATAATAATAATGACATAATAATAACTAACAAATAAAACTAAAATAATTAACTAATAACTAAATAATAAAAATAAACTAAACTAATAATAATAAATAAACTAATAAATAAAACTAATTAGTAAACTAATAACCAATAATAATAAACTAATAAACTAATAAAATAAAAAATAACCAAATAACTAATAAAAAAATAATAATTAACCAAAAAAACTAATAACCAATAAAATAAATAAAACCAAACTAATTAAAAATAACTAAAAACTAATAAAATTAATCAACTAAATAATAAACCAATAATAATTAATAACAAATAAACTAATAATAAAAAAATAAAACTAATAAACTAACTAAATAAACTAATAAAACTAGTAGAACTAAACTAATAACTAATAATAACTAACTAATAATAATAATAATGAATAACTAATAATAATAATAATAGCTAAATAAATAACTAATAACTAACTAAAATAATAAAATAAAACTAATAATAACTAACTAATAAATTAATAAAACTAATAACCAATACTAATATAAAATAACTAACTAATAAACTAACTAATAATAAAACCAATAAACTAAAATAATAACTAACCAATAATAATAAACTAAATAACTAATAAACTAAACTAAAAAATAAAACTAAAATAAAAAATAATAAACTAAAAAATAAAACCAATAACTAAAAAAAAATAAAACTAAAATAACTAATAAAAAAAAAACTAATAAACCAAATAACTAACTAATAAAAACTAATAATACTCTAAAACTAATAAATAACTAAATTAATAATAACCAAACTATTAACTAACTAAAAAAAACTAAATAACTAATAAACTAAACTAATAAATAAAACCAAAATAACTAAACTATCTAATAAACTAAAAAAACTAACCAATAATAATAAAAAAACTAATAAACTAACCAAATTAACTAATAAAAAATAAAACTAAAACTAACTAATAAACTAAAATAATAAAAAACTAAATAAATAAATAACTAAAAACCAATAATAAACAAAAATAACTAATAACAAACCAATAAAACTAACTAACTAAAACTAATAAAATAATAACCAAAACTAAATAAACTAATAATTAATAACCAATAACTAAACTAAAAAAAACTAATAACCAATAAAAAAACCAAACCCAATAACTAATAAAAAAAACCAACTAATAACCAACTAAACTAACCTAACTAATAACTAATAATAAACTAAATTAACTAACTAATGAATAAACTAAAGTTAATAACTAATAAAACCAATAATAACTAAAAAACTAATAACCAATAACTAAATAACCAATAAAAATTTGTCTATGAAGGAAGTTGGGTACACCACATAAAGAATGGAGATCATCAAAATTTTCAATAGCACCAGACATCAATCAGATTGGGTATCTTCCTTTCTCTAAGGCTATTGAGGATTTCAAAAGGGACAATGGTTCCTATTCATTCAAACCCACATCATTGAATGGTTCAGAATTTCATAGCATCATGGAAACCCTCTTATCTAAGTACCCCACCTCAAATACAATATCAAGCTAAATCTTTCTTCAAGATACTAATACCAATCAAAAGAAGTCAACAAAAGGTCGTGAAAATCCTCTTAAATAAGAAAGATTGAAGAGCCGCTCCTAGTATAACAATGATAAGGGGTATAGACTAAGCTTTTAGAAATTTATACAGTGCTTCAATATGATGGAGATACAATGGTCTTATGAAGGTAAAAAAAGAAAGAAGATTCTAGGCCAACCACCAAATGAAAGAGTCTGGTCTTATCTTGTTGACTAAGAAATTGTTTACTCCTCATCTTGGAAAGACGCTTTTGATGACTCAAAGCATAGTAAGAAAGCTTCTATCTTCTTTCATGAAGTAAGAAGGTAATCAAATAAGGCATAAGCATCCTTCTTCTCCTGTCCCTAACATAATGATTCTTTCCCCACCAACAACTCCCTTATCAATCTTGTATGCACTAAAGCACCTCATGTCTCTATGCTTTTCCCTCTAATCTCTTCATTGGCTTTTATTTAGTGAGAATCTCTCTCAATTTAAAGAATATCTTGACTCGATCTCTTTCTTTTTCAATAAGTAGATTGCTTACCTTCTCAAGGTCAAATCATATTATGGTAATTTCTATGAACCATACTAAAAGTAATCCACCCAGAAAGGTCAAGTGATATGAAATCTCTAACCTGCTATGTTTACCTTCTTTGATTAATCACCTTATTGAATAGGATTCATAAAATATAAAGAAGAGCTAGTGACTCTTAGAATGTTGCCCATGTTGAGGAAAAAAAACCAATTCCAAGAGTTCATTTTCTTCTTCAATCGATTCATCTCATTTTACTCCATGTTAGTTTCCATATAGACTAGTATCTCAGAAATGTCTCATGCATCTCTAAAGAGTGCTAAGTAATTCTTTCCCCTCTAAAATTAGATATGCTTCTTCCTTTCATATAATGCTAATTCTTCTTTCCTATTTGAATAAGCAAAAGTTTTACCTATTCCCTATCACAACCACATTACATAGAAATGAATGTATATAAACTTGATTCATTTGTCCCTTTCATTTGAATCTCCATCTCATCTCCCTCTTTCTACGTTGAGATTTAGCCTCTTCCTTCTAAAATATCCAGAGACCCCAGACATCCAAGCTGCCTTGTTTCCTTTGACCAATTATCATGTTCTCATCTGAAACCATAAGAGACTTTTATGTTCTATCATCTTTTCTTTTCTATTGTTCAAAGAAATGCTTTCTTTCTTGAAGTGTTCTTCATAATCAGTTCACTAATTACATCTTCTAAAGATACTTTATAAAAGTAATGACTTTCAAGTGAGAGAATGAAAGTCTATGTATATAGAAATCCTAGGCTAAAAAAGCCACATTTATTGATCCTTCAAGTAGAATCAGGAATAAGGGTGGATAAAAGAGATGAAGAATAGGGCAATTGCTAGACCTGATGGATGCATGAGAAAGACAATGATTCCAAGAGTACTTCTTATCTTTCTAGATGATTGATATAGTGCTTCCATGTTTGCTTTTCATAATGTATTCCATATGTAAGGTCTTGACTTCATTAGTCTAGTTAATTTAGTTGATTGCATTTCTACACTCAAAAAAAAGTATGTCTTTTCTAGCTCCATGTCTATACTTCTTTTATTTCCTTATTTCTTCCCCATGATTGAATGATTACCAAAGAATAACATGGCTAAAATGATTCAGATTTAATGATGAATGTGCAAGACCTGAAAAGTATTATAGACCTAAACATTGAATTAGTTGAATAAATGTCTTGGAGTCTTCCTTCTAGTCTCATTGAACATGATCAATTTTTCTCATCCCTTCCATAAGACCCACATGATCTCGAGTTGATCTTGAAACTTTGACCAATGCATATCCCTCATGTTCTCATCTCCTACCCTTGGGGTATTTTATCGAAAAGTCCCTCATTGAAGCCTAAACACAAAAGAGAATGAAACCTTCTTTGCATTTTCATCCACATACTTCTTGAAATTGAGTAGATTGATTGAATATATAATTCTTATAAGTGTTAGTTGATGAGAAAGATCCCCACAGTATTTCTTCTAGATGACCAAGCACCCTCAGAAAGTTAAACCTCTCTTACTTTTCAGCATAAATGATCAAGATCAAAAAGAGATGCGACAAAGTTATTAATGAGTTTTTGGATAAAGAAAAAAAAAGAGGAATGGATGATTTATGTCTTAGGCATAAACCAAGCAAGTTACAATGAGTAAGAGAAAAGTGACATTTTCATGATAAATTAGAGGGTTATTTTCAAAGAACCAAAGAGCTTGAGGACCAAGAATCATTTGTCTTCCTTCAAGAAAGCAAACTTTCTACATTTTAGCTATTTGTAGAAAAGAATCCATCATCTCATAATATTTGAGTGTGTCTTAGACACTTTCTCTAGAGAGAGAAGTTAAAAAAATGAGAATGATGAGAAATAATAAGATAAAAATGAATCTCCAACAAGTCAAACTTATCCTTTGATTGAAATGTAGGGAAGTGAAACTAGTTTCCCACCTATGGTATATTATTATGCTCAAATCAATTTTTAGACAAAAAAGGATCTCTTTATCTCATCTAAGAAAAAAAAGGAATTTTAACATGTTTCATTGGTATATGTTCAATGGAAGAATACTAGAGTACATTAGAAGACCAAAACCTATGGCCAATCCACAAACAAAGAGCAAGAGCTAACAAAAAATTGAGCAATTGAACTTCTCCATGAGAGAGTCTTTAGGAGCATATTGTAATCTTAAAGTACTCAAGTGCATGCCTCAATTGTCATGAAAAAACATATTCTATCACAAATTGAGGGCCAAACCTTGCTCGATTGTTGGTAGATGGGTGATTAGGATCCATAGAAGTACTTAACATCATGGTCTAAAAGAAGGCCTCTAAACCCACCCTGTGATTTGGAGAGGTAGACATCAAAATGAAGTTTGACTCTCTATTGTCTGGGACCTATTGATTGTTCTTGTTGAAAAGAGAGGAAGACACTATCCATGCAATAAATTTCACTAATGAAACCAAGCAACCTCAAGGAGATGTTACTCACATTACACTTTTCTAGATAGCGAGATGGTAATGAAAAAGAGATCTATGCTCTGAGAGAGTAATGCTTTTCACTAAGAGAAAAGAGATTAGTGAATCTCTAATGAGACCAATTCAAGAAAAGAACAAAACCAAAAATTCAATTCTTTAATAAATCTTTCATTTTAGTAGAGATTTTAAAATATATAAGCATTATATCTTCTCAAGTTTAGATTCTTTTCAAAAGACTTTCCGATCTCAGATAAATGACTTCAATTTAGAATAGATAGTGTCTCATAAGAAGTCTTTCCTTGAGACAAAGGAATGTTTCAATATGAATGTGAGAAATGACTGGTTCCAAAACTTATTCTGATTAAAAGAGAAGATCCATGTTTTTTTCTACAATGTCTGTTTTCTTTATGAAACTCATCAACTAGTGAGAATGAGTCCCTATCAAATCAAAAATGATGTAAATTCTTTTTGGTTTTCATGGAGTACTCAAAATCAGACTAAATCAATTGATTTTTCCATTCAATGAGCAAGAGTCTGATAAGATAGGGAATAGCTTTAAATGAGCTGATAGAGGCTATAATTCATGCATCACCAAAATGACAAAGTATTCGCTTAGGATGACACCTTCAAGCGAATGACTTAGGCACATATATAAGTTTTTTTCCATAGGATTGACTAGAGTGATGATGAGCTAGTATATTATTGATAGACTTGGGATCTTGATGATATTTTCCATAGTTAATTTCACATGATTGATTATCTTGGAGATGAGATGAGGATTTAGGTGTAGTTTTGATGATATTCTATTTGTTTCTTCTTAATCACATTGGTGCTATCTAATTCAAATATATCGATAAGGATCAAAGTCTAGCAAGATTTTATTTAAGATCCAAACAAATGAGTACCCTCAAACCTTTACATCACTAAGTGGTGACATGCCATTTCTCTAGTTTCTTTTATTGACTTTTTTTAAAACCACATTAATGTGATGCATCAAATACCATGTCATCTACTAATTTTCTTTTGATTGAAACACATTATTATATTATTGTACATATATAGTTTTATATGTATATAGCTTTAAGTTTGATTCATTTCATAAGCAATTGATTTCTATCTATACTTTTGCATGATGGAAAGCTAAATTAATGCTTCCTTTCCAATTAGATGTAGATGTTAATAGGTACCCTTACTTGATTATTTAATAAGAAGGTTGATATTTCTAATGTTATTTATGATATGAGTAGAATAAAGAGTTCTACACTATCTGATGTTATTCTATGTTTGTATTTCAAAATTTTTTTTCTTTGTTCTCTTTCTTTGTATCTTATTTGGGTTCTCTCTCTAGATGTTCATAGAACCTAAACCACTATTAAAATATCCTAATGTATGTTTATCACCCACATGGATAAATGTGATAAAATATACTTATGCGAATGCGGGGGAGCCCTTCAATCAAATTGTTAGGAAAATCTTTTCGCGAAAAGACTTTGACCCACTCCAAATAGATTATCAACATAGTTGTAAGCTTTTCACATGTTCATTAATGGTGGCAACTTATTCTATCACTTGCACTGATAGAGTCAGTTTCATAGTATGGTCTTTTTCTTCCATTATGAATTGGAAAGATTTTGGCCAAACAAGAATATGCTTTTCCATGTTACATATAGATCATACACTGATGGTTGGACAGCCGATTCTTTCAGTATTATGGAGTTGAGAAATGTTCTATTTATAATTGAGTATTTGAAAGAAATGGAGTTGACTCAGTATATGGAACGGTTGATCCTGATTATGATCTTTTAAATGGTGATCTTCTTAGTAATGACAAATTCTCCCCACTTAGATTAGTTCGTGTTTATGCATCCCTAGAGTCTAATTCTATCAAAAAGGTTTTTTGTGAATGCCTCCCTTGCTAATAGTATCATTATTAAGTAAATTCCTCTCTAGTTGATAATATTTTTATTGAGGATTTGATGAATGAAATCATCCTATTTTTTCCATTCATGCTATACAGAGGATTTGATGAAGATTAGAGCCTCCCTAATGATGTCCTATTTCCTTCCCTAAACTTGATGAACATGTGACCTTTGAATGAAAAGTCCCCTGTTATGTAGTTTATTTCTGAATCAATGAAATGAGAGAGAGTGGAAGGGTGGGTCTCTTCTCATTGGGCATGCTTGGAATTTTGAGTGGCTAACATTAGAAAGCTTATCTTCCTCATCTAACCGCCTGTTAAACTTGACCATAAATAGCCTTTCCCGAGACTAACTTTCTGGTCACAAACCATATATATGTCTAATGGATGATGCTCTATTCCATTGATGGTAAATACGAGTAGTGAATGAAAGAAGATTCATTGAATGAGTTGACGATGGAGGTTACTGTGAACTCACACCGCCATTATTCCCTTACTTTCAAAGGCTCAGGGCTTGGTCTACTTTGTTTGAAGATGTGGCATCGAGTCCTCATTCCTACCAATAGTGTGTGTGGGTCTATATTCTTCTAGTGATTAATGAGAAAAGCTTCTTCTAGATTGCTTGTAATGCCTTCTAGAATTAGATTCATGTCTTCCTCCAAGATTCACACCAATCGATCTTAGGGTGTATCATTTTGGGGTAGAATAGGTTCCAAAGGGCTAGTGAGTCTCTTGAGAAGCAAACTTTTTTATCCAACTAAGGGTTTAGCAAGATCACGCTTCAAATGTGGGATAGTTCTTAATTTGTTGGTTTATTTTGTTGTTAAAGAAGGTAGGGTAGGCATGTAGATACAGTCCTTTTCAATTTGTAGACAACTATGCCAAAATGATGCAAGAAGGAATACAACAAAGAAAGCTCATACCGTGTTAGAGAAAAGGGGAAGAAGGATTGAAAGATGTGAACCGAGAGTGGGCTTGACTTCTACATTTTGGTCATTGGAGAGGCTAACTTTCTATAGAATAGCTTCATCCTCATCTTCCATTTCCATTTTCTCTTCTTTTATTACATAACAGGTCACCCTTCTAGGATGCTTCTGGTGCATAAATCTAAGGCCTTTGGCAATGCACTTATCATTTCTTTGCAATACCTGTGAGCCTTTCTGACTGCATATCCTTTCAAAGAATTGAGTTCGTTGCTTAGAGACACTAGTATGAACTCTGAGCTTCCTCATCAATTTTCTCATCTTTGGAGGGGCATTTTTGTTGGCACCATATCCTCGGATTCGAGGCATTGAGTGGGCCAATCGAAGTCGTGAACTTCATATTCCTAATACTTGTAGAACAAGGTTCCCAATCCGCACTCAATAACAAAGGTGGTACATAAAATGTCTTCAACTCTTCAACTGATGAACTTCAGGAGTGATCTCTTTGAAGTGATGATGAGGGATTGGTGTTACCATAAATGAATCTTCTAATATTAATAGGTTAGTCATTCTCCTTGTAGAGATTTGTTGAACTTTACTTTCTTATGTAGATTCAAATTCTATTAAGAATTAGTGTAATCTACTATGTCCTTCCCTTTATTGAAGGTTCATATATCCTCTTGGGATTGACAGGAATATCATCATCTTCCTCTATATCACTTCCCAAATAAGGAATCTCTCAAAAATTTGGTAGGGGTGTTAGTTGTTTTAGGGATAGAACTAATAATAACATAACTAATAACTAATAAGAATAACTAACTAATAAATAATAATAATAATAATAATAATAAACTAAAAACTAAAACTAAAAACTAAAACCTAATAAAACTAACAAACTAATAACTAAACTAATAAGAACTAATAATAACATATAAATAACTATTCAATAACAAATAAACCTAAATAATAAATAACTAACAAATAAAACTTACTAATAAACTAATAAAATATAAACTAAAACTAAAACTAAAACTAATAACTTAAAATAATAAAACTAATAACTATAATAACTAAAATCTTAACTAAAACTAACAAATAAACTAAATAACTAACTAATGAAAAAAAATTGGTAATAATAATAATAAACTAAAAAAACTAAAAACTAAGGATAACTAATATTAACTAAAAATGACTAAACTAATAATAATAATAATAGTAATAATAATAACTAATAACTAATGATTAAAAACTAAAATAAAATAATAATAACTAATAATAAAACTAATAAACTAATAAAACTAAAAAAAACCAATAAAACTAACAAAAATAAATAAAATATTAACTAAATAACAAAAAATAACTAAAAAAATAAAAACTACATAATAAATAATAAATAAATAATAAAAAAATAACTATAAACTAAACTAAAAAAAAAAAACTAATAAAAACTAAAAAAATAAAATTAAAACTAATAAAATAATAATAACTAATAAATAACTAATAATATAATAAACTAATAAAAATAAAACTAAAGCAAAAACTAATAACTAAAAATAATAAGAAAATATTTAGTTTAGGTTTATATTTATTTTATTTTGTTTATTTTGTTTTTATTTTAGGTTTTCTTTTAATTTAGGGTCTAAGTTTTCTTTTTTATTTAATTTTAGGTTTATTTTTTAGGTTTAGGTTTTTATTTATTTTATTTTATTTTGTTTTATGTTTATTTTATTTTTATTTATGTTTAGTTTTATTTTATTTATTTTTTTATTTTTTTATTTTTATTTTATTTTTTTATTTATTTTATTTTATAGTTTTATTTTATTTTATTTTAGGTTTAGGTTTAAGTTTAGTTTAGGTTTTTTTATTTATTTTGTTATTTTATTTAGTTTAGTTTTTAATTTTATTTTTGGTTTTGTTTTAGTTTAGTTTAGGTTTTAGTGAGGATTAAGGTTTAGGTTTATACTAGTAGTTTTAGGGTTTAGGGGTTAAGGGTTAAGGTTTAGGGTTTAGAGTTTAAGAGGAGTTAAGGTTTTGGGTTAGGGTTTTATTTTTTAAAATTAAGTAAACCCCAGCTTAGGTTTATTTAGTTTATTTTTAGTTTTAGTTTTTTTATTTTTGTTTTAGTGAGGTTTTCATTTTATTTAGGTTTAGGTTTTATTTATTTTATTTTTGTTTTATTTAGTTTTGGTTTAGGTTTTATTTTTTTAGGTTGGATTATATTTGGTGGTTTAGTTAGTTAGGTTTGTTTAGGTTTAGTTTGGGGGGTGTAGGTTTAGGGTTTAGGTTAAGGTTTAGGGTTTAGGTTTAAGGTTTAGGCTTTTAGGTTTGGGTTTAGGGCTTTAGTTTAGGGTTTTAGGGTTTATAGTAGGGTTTGTTTCTAGGTTTTGGCTAGGTTTTGGTTTAGGGGGTTAGTTTTAGGTTTTAAACCATCCGACTGCTGGGCTTACAACCGCTTGGAGTGGTAGCCAGCTAACACCTCCTACACTTTAAAACCATGTAGGAAAGTCATATGATTTTGCAAGATAGTTAGGTTATTATTATTTAGAGAGAGACTAAAGTCCTTAAACCCAGTCCCTAAAGAGACTAGAGCATGAATGGTATGAGTAATGACTTAGTCTAATGAAAATATTTTCAAAATTTATTTGTATTTGACACTTCATTTTGACAAAGGCTTTGGGTTTTTCATGTCTAAATGCATGATGAAATGAATTATTGGCCAAATTCAAAGAGAAGAGGGTGAAGCTCCATTAGTAGAGTTGCTCATAGGTCCCCCATGCATTTAAGAATGGAGGCCCTCACTTTTGCAAGACGGTAAAAGATGCATGCAAGATATTAGACATACAACCATACATCTAAGGGGTTGCTAAATCTTTTAATTATCTTAATTTAATGTCTAGGCTTTATCTGAGGTTATGAGTTATTTAGAAATTTAATTATGAGTTGTAATTGAGTAAAAGATTTATTTTTTCTATGAGCCTAATCGGATCCATGCCATGCAACAAAACATCAATAAACTAAGAAACTAAGAAAAGGCATGCCATTTCTAATGCATAAGTTAAACATAACATCAAACAAGTTTATAACTAGCGCAAAAGAATAAAAAGTCGGTGTAGTCGGGTGTCATCGTACAACCCTAAAAGAGAAATGGGTAGTCGAGCTCTACCCTTATACAACCTAGTACAAAAAGAATAATTTGCAATTTACAATTGATAAATTCTATGGGGGGTCTTCAATTCTTCATGTCTGCATGTATCTTCCTACTTTGATTTAGTTTGCTCTACTTCAAAGGTATCACATGGCCTCCAAAGCCTTCTAGCAAATGCTCATCCTTATCCCCCCACAACACTAATCCTAATTTCTAATGCAAAATTATATTAAAAATAGGAAAAGTAAATATAACTACACCTACAAAATAGAGGTTAGCTAACCATACATACAACTGAAGCAATTATATTTATTATTTGGACTTACCACCTTGCACATGGGTAATTAAGCCCACCTATCCTAACTTGGATTATGCTCAGGGGCTTAAGCAACCTGCAAAAGAGAGCATTTATATATACTTTTAAGCATCTCCTTAAACATAATCCCCTGCATAAAATATGATTAGGCTAATCAAGGCCAACCATCCAGTCTACAAATCCCGCACCATAATATCCAATCTAAAATAATACCTGACAAAATAAAATATACATGACGCCATGTACCATCCTGACATAAAGATAGAAGTGGTGACTTAATCTAATATGTGTGTATTAAGGCTTGTGTGGTATGTCCTAACTAGGCATTAAGGTTAAGATTTTCTAAGTGTGAAAGGATTCAATTTAAAGCGTGGTTTCATTTCAAGTTTTAATTGATTGGAAAGTTTTAATTTGTGTTTTCTTTGGTTTTATGTTACCTACACTTAACAACTAAGTGTTATAAAGGGAAGAGTACAATTATTCTCTTTCTTATCTAAAGCCACTTCAACATGAAAGCATGTTAATTTGATTTAGCTTTAATGAATTATTTATTACACATTTTAAACTAATCTTAAGTTTATTCGCTAAATGATCATATTCATGAAAGATCTTAGATTAACAATTGAAGTACTATAATATGACATATATAAGTTATTCCTTTCGATAGTAAAGATGCATATGACTAAAATATCTAAGTATATATACATGCAACATATTTCTTTGCATGCTTTAAAATGAAAGATGCATAGTGTATTTTCAATTGAAAAGAATTTTCATTCATTAGCTAAATGCACATACAAGTGAATAAAAGTTTTAAGGATACTTTTCCATTATTAAACTAAGGGTGTGAGGTAAAGACCTCCTTGGGCAACTTAAAGCCTCACATCCTTATGTCCAGATTAGATATGCCCACTATTCTTGATACACATGAATGTACAAATGACTACAAGAATGGAAAATCATGCAAAAATTATAGTTATTTCAATTAAAAGGAGATTTTCATTCATTAGCTAAATGCACATACAAGTGTATAAAAGTTTTAAGCAGATACTTTGCCATTGTTAAACCAGGGGAGTGTGGTAAAGACCTCCTTGGGGCTACTTAAAGCCTCACATCCGTGGAATGTCCAGACTTGATATACCCACTATTCTTGAATACACATGAACGTACAAATGACTACAATAATGGAAAATCATGAAAAGTTGTGTTTCTTTTAATTGAATTATTTATACATGTGAGCTAAAATTCTATCTTAATTCTAACATAGAAATACATAGGAATGAATTCAAACAATTATTATGTCTTTTTTAAATGGGCTATACACTTGTTAACATTCAAACTTTATGTAAATCTATATAGACTAAAGAAAGAGAACTCCATATCACATGTTCTAAGCCATAGACACATGCAAGTCGATAAATATTTATAACTTCTATCACTCCAAATATTATAGTTGACTTATACACTTTTAAAATAACTTTGATTTAATAGTGATAATAGCCACATATTATAAAATAATTCAACCCATGCAAGCTTAACATAAAGAAAATTTCATTTGATTTAATTAATTTTGAAAAGATGAATGTATGATTTAAAATGACATACAACATTTAGCATGATTGGAAAGGAATAATAAAACATAAAACACATGTTTCATTCAATCAAACTAATTCTTAAGGACAATCATGTCAAATAAAACCACTTAAAATAAACCAAAGCTTTTTTATGTATCATTTTTGAAGTCATGTTTGATTTGTTTTAAGAATGTGAAGAGAAGTTTGCTGATCCTAACCCATTACCATGTTTGCAATTTAATTTGTTTTAATGAAAAGGTAATTAGGAGAATTTTATGATTTAATTAAGTCATCTTTATGCTTTAAGTACATTGATTAACCCTAACCTATATTACCTTAACATAACTAATCAAATAATTATGTGCCAATATGACATGCATAAAATAAAATTATAATGATCCTAAGAAATATAAGGGTCTCATGCAATTTAGCTCATAATTAATGATTAATTAAATTAAGAGATTTAATTAAGTACACTAATGGTTTTTCCACACATGTGAGCTAACCATACTTTCCTTAAATGACTTTAGGCTATTAAACACCTAGAGACCTACCCCTCAATTAAGTAATTATGATCTAATGTATATTAGATTTTAATTAGATTAATGAAATCATTAATCACCTAATTAAATTTAAGCATTATTGCCACATGGGTTAACTATCCTCCAAATGAAGTAGACTTAGGGAAAATGTTAGGAAAGATATCCCAATTTAATCCCTAAGTCTCCTCACAATTACATAGTGAAAATGAGCCCAATTAATTAATTAATTTACTTTTCATGTGATTAATTAACCTTTAATCAAGTTAAGAGAGTAATTAAGGTGAAATCAGCTAATTCTCTTAATTAATTAACCAATAATCCCTAGAAAATTAAGGCAGGCATAGGTCATCCCCCGAAATAATCTTAAAAGATTTGGGGTTAATTAATTAATTAATTAGGGAGTAATTCAAGTAATTAATTTTTTAATTAAATCCAAATTAAGTTCTAATTATTGTTTAAAATCAATTAAAAATATTTTTAATAAATTTCTCTATAAAATACCTTCAAAATGAATATTTATTTGTATTTTTATGATTTTTCTATGATTTAATATGATTTTCCAAAGTTTCATCTAATTTAAATGATTTTTCAGTCTAAACCATTCCTCACTTTCCTTTTATCAAATCAAACTCCAAATTCTATTTGATTTTCTCATTCAAATCAACTCCATATGATTGAAATCCATGATTGAAATCTATGATTAAAACCCATGATCAAAATCCATCAAAATTTTAAGTCCAAATTTTTGCCTAAGTCCTTAATTTTCTTAAGGACTTAACCAAAATCATGATAAAAACTAATTCAAATCTTTGAGATCTTCCCATGATGAATTTATATTCCCATTTATATTCACGTATATAAATTAAATATAAATGAAATATAAATTCAAACCCATCAAATCAAACTCAAAATTCAAAATCAACTCATGATTAATTTCCTTAAGTCCTAAATTTTCCCTTAAGGACTTAACCAAAATCATGATCAAACTAAATAAAACCTTGAGATTTTCTCATATCTCATTTATATTCTCATTTATATTCTCATTTATATTCACATTTATAAATGAAATATAAATGCAAACCATCAAATCAAATTCAAAATTCAAAGTCAATTCATGACAATTTTTTAAGCCCTTTAATTTTCCATTAAAGGACAACCAAAATAAATCTTAAATCTTGATCAAACTTATTCAAATTCATGGGATTTTCTCAAAACAAATTTATATTCTCATTTATATTCTCATATATAAATGAAATATAAATAGAAATCAATCAAATCCAATCCAAAAATTAAATTCCAAATTTAAAATCCTTGAAATTCCATTTAATAGATTTAACCAAAAACATGATCAAACCTAGTCAAACTCATGGGATTTTCTCAAAACTTATTTGTATCCTCATTTATATTCTTATATATAAATGAAATATAAATATAAATCAATCAAATCCAATCCAAAAATTAAATTCCAAATTTAAAATCCTTGAAATTCCCTTAAATCCTTTAAATTCCCTTTAATTGATTTAACCTAAATCATGATTAAACCACATAAAATCCTTGAAATTTTCTCATGATCCATTTATATTCTCATTTATATTCACATATATAAATGAAATATAAATTCAAACAATCAAAACCAATTCAAAAAATCAAACTCAAATAAACTCAAAATTCAATCTAAGCCTTTCAAGACAAAATCTTGAACTTAAGCAAATCATTTTCAAATTAAGCCAAACTATTGATTTTCTCTCATGGTTCAATCAACCCTACAATCATGAGCTCATATATAAATCCAAACTTCAATCAAACAATCAAAACCTAAATCAAAATCAAACCCAAAACCCCTCTTTCATACTCTTTCCTTTGAATATGAAATTTTAAATAGATCAAAATCCATTTGACTTCAAACCACTTGTAAATAAATTTATATTTCAATCATAAGTCCATATACAAGATCAACCAACTTCAAATCAAGCTTTGACCAAACCATTTTACCCACTTAGGCTCACTATACCCAAAGTGACCTAAAGTACTCTTATGAGCCAACGTTGATCCTAACCAAATTGGATTGAACCAAACTCATATATCCTCTCATCATGATCAATAATCATCATGGGATGATTAATCAATCAAATTGTGTCAAACCAAGTCAAACCTAAGGGTTGACCAAGACAACACTTAACCCAAAATGAAACTTAACATAGCCAAATTCCACCATAGGCCAAATTGATTGAAACCATTGATCTAAGTTCACTCATGACCTATGCTTGAACTTGACCAAGTCAACCTTTGAGTTTAACCTAGCCCATTTGGTCAACCTGACCCAAGTTGACGCATTTTGACCTAAAGGGTCAAAATGTGTCAAAACTTCACCTAAGACAAATTGTTCCAAACCAAAGGGTCAAGTCCATTCCAAATCACTTGTGGAACTTGACCAAAGCCTCAATTGGCCAACTAAAACCCAAATTTCAATTGACCTTAGACCCAACATGACTTCATGTTGAGCTAAAATTAACCCAAATTGATTGGAAACAAAGATACAAATCCACTCCATATGACTAACCAAACCCAAACCTACCCTTGACCTACCCCAAATAGGTTGAATGGGTCAAATAGACCAACTGACCCATTTGACAAATGAAGTCATGTGAGCCAAAATAAAATATATACCAAATTGAACCAAACCAAAGCCACCAAAACTTTAATTGGTCATAGAACTTGACCCAACCCTTGGTTTGACCTAATTTGACACCCATTAACTTGACCTTGACCCATTTTGACCCAAATGGGTCAAATGAGTATCAAATGGATTCCAAATGAAACTTGGCCAAATCTAGTTTCTCCACATACCCAACATGTACAAATTAGAAAAATAGGAAAATGACCAACCTACCAATTACTTCTAAGCTTCTTACAGAGTATTTGAATTCCCTATCTCTCAATTTTGCATAGTACAAAATAGGGGAGCTCAATCCAATAGCTAACTTTCTCCACACTTGATCTCCTTCCAATTACTCTGCACCCATCGAGGGTCAAGTCAAATTCCAAAGCTTCAAGTGGAAAGGAATAGCTCAATTCAATCAAAGTTGAAGCCCAAGTGAAATCGTGTTGGTCCACCCATTGATCCACTCAATCCCAATTCCTAGGAATTTCAATAGGGCCTCATCTCCACCAGACAAAGCTGCCTCATCGATCTCAAGCACTGGTGATCACCTTCGGTATGGTATGGAATTATTCGATCACTAAACTCAATATGGAGTGGAGCTTTATGAAGGAAATCTTCACCTCAATGAATTTTGATTGTTGGATTTCCCATTCTATCTCTCTAGATGGTGTGGGTTAAATTTTGTGTGATTCCATGGTATATCAAGCTCAGATCTCCCCTTAGATCATGGACTATCCCCACTGATCCTCTCAGAAGAACTTGGCATATCTCAGCCATCCATCCGTGCATTTTAGATGGACAACTGAGATTATTTAGCATGTTTAGTAATCTGATTTTTCTTTTAAAACCATGGAGACCATCGATCTTTTATCGATGGTCGGGAATATAAGCATGTGCCACCACTTGGTGTGACAACTTAAGTTGTCCCTCACGGCATGTGTGTAAAGCCGACGCCGCCACGCCATGCCGTGAGCTAAGGATTACAAGGATTAATTAAGCAATTAATTAATTCTGAGAACTTCTAAAATTTATAATTCCCTTAGAAAATTAAAAAATAAAGGAAAAATGTTATAGAAAGATAATTTCATCTTGAATATTTTAAAAATGATTTCAATGGATTTTGAATTACTCATTTCTCTGAATTTGGGTTTCTTTGGGAATCTTAATTAGCTAATTATCCTTTAATTAGGTCATCAATTAATCTCAAATTTATAGGGTTCATTTTAGGGGATGTCCTCGACCTCCCCTAGTTTTCTTTAGATTTATTTGAGGGCTCAATTGGGAAATTTCTATCTCATTCCTTAATTACCCCTTTCATGTAATTATGCATAATTAGGGTATGATTAGTGGTTTACCCTATGATTAGGTTTGATTAAGGTCAAATCCAGTAAGTAAGAAGTCTATGGAATAATTTTGGGGCATTCCCCCTAAGCTATTCCCTAAACCCCCTCTTCTCTCCTTAATCAGACGGCTGAGGGAAAAGCGCATAGTGCTGCCACCACGCGGTGCTAAGATGTGACATTTTAAAATGTGAATCAGGGAGTGACGCATGTAAAGTGCAGCCATGTCAGTCGCATGCATGGTGCATCATAAGATTAGGGAATTAAATAAGGTTTAAATAACTCTTAATTAATTACCTAAACTTCTAAAATTCATATCTCAACCTAAAAAAATAAAGAAAATATGAAATAAATTGCATTAAAAAGATATTTGAACATAGAATATTCTAAAATTGATTTTGATTAATTTTGAATATCTCTTTTCTCTAAATTTTTGGTTTTATTAGAAATCTTAATTTGCTAATTACTCCTTAATTAATCCAATGATTAATCTTAAACTTCTTGAGTGTATTTTGGGGGATGATTTCTACCTCCCCTAATTTTCTTGGGATTTATTAGTTGCTCAATTGGGAAAATTGTTAATTCATTGCCTAATTACTCCCTTAATGTAATTAAAGTTAATAAAGGGTTTAGTTAGTGGTTTAATCCTTTGTTTAAGTTGATTAGGTCTGTTTTAATGAATCTAAGGTTTAGAAATAATTTTGGGGCATTTCCCCTAAGCTTATCCCTTAAACCCCCTTTTCTTTCTTAGTCCTCTCTTAATTAAGGGCTAATTCACTAATTACCCTCTTAATTAATTTCTTAAAATTATAAAACATTCCAGAACATAATTAATCTACTTTGGGTAGGTGCTTAGGTATTCAAGAGCCTAAGTTCAATTAAGGAAATCAAAACTCAACTCATATGTATGAGGGGTGTTTTTGAAATTTCTTAAGTTAAACCCCTTAGCATAATTAATCATTAATCATGAGCCAAATTGCATTAGGCCCATTTTCTTCCTAGGTGCATTACAAATTTAAATTCCTTATGAGGTTTTATGTCATCTCATTGGCTCATAATTATATGACTAACTATGCTAAGGTGGTATAGGTAAGGGGTAATCAACATGCTTAATTCATACCTTAACCTAATCAAAATATAAAATGAATCTAATCATCTAAAAATTGAACAAAAATATCAATTATATGTGGGAATGGGTTAGGAATAGCAAACTCAATTCAAATTTTTAAAATTAAATCAAATAAAAAACATAGTAAGTAAACTTTGATTTACTTCTATACTACCAGCTACTGTGGTACCTCAAGCTCCTACAGTACATGCTATGCATGAAATAAGGGATGAAGTTAACCAAACACCTCTCCAGCCGACAATTCAAAATATGGCTAGCACACTAGGAACTATAATAACTACGGTTAGAAACAATAATCAAAAAGATAAAGCATCATAGCCTCGTGAAAAGTGAGTAAGGTCGCCTTACCCAGCTAAATACGACCAAGTGCCATTCCCGAAAGGTTACTCAGTGCTAAAATTCAATACTTTCAGCAGGCTTAGTAATCCAAAGCAACATCTGGCTCAATTTAAGGCTACTTGTGGTAACACAGGAGGGAACGATGCACTACTTTTCCATCAATTCATCAGTAGTTTGACCTAAGCCACTTTCGAATGGTATGTAGAATTGCCAAATGATTCAGTTAAAATATTTGCTAAATTGGAGACCATATTTGTGAAAAGGTTTGCCAATGCAATCAAAAAAATCACAATCGCTGACCTTGGCTTGTTGAAAAGAAGGAAAGATGAGTCAATGAAGAAATTCATAAGTCATTGGCACAACCTAAGTATGAAGTGCGAGCAACAATTGGAAGAAGAACATGTGATCCAATTGCTAATGGGTAATATGGAGGATAAAATGGCACCATTTCTATGTATGGCGTCAACTGCAATATTCCAGGACTTGCTCGATAGGGTGGCTAAATTTGAAAAGTTGAATCGCCCTAAGTCTGAAGTCTATGCAGGTAAAGCAAAGAGAAACAAACCTTAGTTAATTGGATCTATAAGATTTAACTTCTCAAAAAACATTCAATAAGAATGAAAGGAAAACTAAGATTCATAAAGTTGACCTCAAAATAGTTAGGATGAGGATGACACATATAGGACATTAATTTAGTAACATTTGCAATTGATTCATATCTTAGTTATTTAAATCAAAAAAGTTACATCTTGCATAAACAACAACCAAACCTGAATATCATTAATAACTTCAAGCAAGTAAATTGATAGAAAAACTTCTAGCATTAACTATGAACAATGCAGACATAAAAATGGAAAATTAAGGATTGGAAAAATAGTATTTCTAGATTTATATCATGGATATGATAATATTATCAAAACTTTTGAATTATGAATCAAACTTATGGTTTCCTTTAGTTAGAATATAATGAATGACTAATTTCGTTGATGATGGAAAATATCCATTTGAAGAAACCATGTACGATGTATTGTCACTTATAAATTAGACAAAAGGATTCAAATTTTCATTTCTTTTACATAAATGTCAAAAAAAAAGTTTATCATGCTTTCATTTTGATACTTTGAAAAGTTTTCACCTTCGATGTAGTAAAATTAAGCATATATTTAGATTGTGCTAAGGGCCAAGTTCACTAAGATTGAATGTGAAACTCAAGTTTTTTTAAAATCAAGAAAGCTTTAAGAACTTTTGGGTTGCATTGAAATAAAATTTTGCAACTTTATCATTATAAAGAAATCCCTAACGTGAAAAGCTAAGTATTGAAAGAACCATTTACAAGAACACTCTTCACCAAACCCATAATTTTACAAAACAAATGAAAAAAAATTAGTGTCGGGAGAATTTTTCTGTGAGCCCTCACATATAGTGGTATGTCATTATGCATTATTAGATTGTACTATTAATTATTATTATATACTACCATTTACAAAAACCACTATTTTCTCAGAAATCTATGGGCTCTAAAAATTTGCCACCGACCTCTCCGATGAAAAGAGTGTTTAAAAGTTTTGGCATAATTTTCAGAAGGCAGATGGAATAGTAAATAAGACATTACCTAGAGATTTCATCCTCATTTGGTGAGGACTTTAGATCTGGTTCCAGGTTTCATATAGGCGCAAGCCCCTATAATTAATTATCCCTCCCAGTATGTGAGAGAGAACTTTTGATTAAGGCTAGTCATTAGATCGTTGAATGCGTAGCGTATAGAAGCTGCATGTAGAGTTTCAAAATTTAAGATATGAAATTCATCATTATAGCTTAAACCGGATGGTTGGGGGAATGATGATGTGCCCAATCTAGATCCCATGGTTCATCATCCTGCAACAATCCCTAATCTACTTAGGCATAGAAGGTTGTTGACCCAACCTGACAAAAGGATCCTCATCAGTAATGCATGGGTTAGTCATCCAAGAAATCTTTGAAGACCTAGGGTGGTGTTTATTTAAGGAGATAATCTTAAGTCTACCTTAGTTGACAGAGGGATGTTTTCCCTATCAAGTATACCCTATGATTCACAACTCAAAGAGCGAGCCATTAGAGCATACTGCCACGACGGGATCATTAATATAATGAGTGGCCAAACTACCGATGAAGACTCCATAACCGCTATCTATGGAGCCTATTGGCCAAGCCACACAGTCAGAGGACACATACCACATCCTTACTAGCAAGTGATTGATTGAGAGTGAACATAGTAGAACACTTGATTTGACATTGGCTCCTTTGTGAGCTATAATTTTCTTAATTTATCACCCCCGACAAATAGTTATAGAAGATGGATAGATTGAGTTTTGATTTAAGTTTTTTGAATGATTGAGTTTCATTTAAGCAGTTTTAGATTGTTATTTGAAAATTGATTGATTAAAATATATTTAAGAGTTTTAGATCCTATCAACTATGTTTGGCTGCTAACAGAAGATTAGATCTACTATCACCTTATTTTGATCAATTTTTTAGATATTTTACTAATTTTGAAACACTTATTATAGGTTTTCAAGTTTTGTTAACCCGGACCTAGTCCTAAGACTAAACCGGGAAGAAACTTTATATTTATATTTGATTTAAGTTAAAAAATTGATTAGAAGAATTAATTAATTTGAATATTTTTAAGAGCTTTAGATCCTGTCAACTCTATTTGGTTGCTAATTGAGATTAGATCTACTATCTCCTCATAGAATCAAATTTTTTTTTAGGAAAATTTTGGAATTTGAAATTTCATTCATGGGTTTTAATCATGGATTTCAATAATGTGGCATTGGTTTGAGTTTGGAGAAAATCAAATAAGATTGATTTGGATTTTGACTTGAAGGAAGGAAGGTGGGGAGTGGTTCAAGCTAAATGTAGGCAAATTTTTCTAACACCCTTAAAGCATGACCTATTCCTATGGCCAACTCTTCTAAGTCTCTAGGACTAGATTGAGTGTCCACCAAATCACTAGATGTGTCTTAAAACTAAGGAACTCTTAAAGTCTAAGAGAAGTATCGTGTCTAAGATGGAGGGTTGAGAGCTCATCCTAAAATGAGGTCAATATGCTTCAACCCATCTTGACACATTTTAATGGATAAGATGCGCCCACATCGAAGAATGGGATGATAGTGGTCTTCCGGCTCATTCTAATCTTGGACATTGTACATTGGAATCCTTAAAACCACCATGAATGCTACCACATGTGTGCATTGCAAAAGACACCACCTGTTGAGAAAGCCAACTTTGGCATGTTAGCTTATTTATCTTCATCAAGCCATAACCTTGATATCTAGCTTCCAAACTGCTATAGATGGTTCCATTTTCTCTAGATCGATGAAGAAGGGAGAAGTCAGTAGAATCTTTCAAAGAACCAAAAGAGAATCATTATCTTGGGCGAGGGGACGTAAACAAAAATTGCCCTAAAAAGATATTGGGGTTCCCAATGCTTCTCTGCGTCCAATGAGATGCACCAACCTCAGGATGCTTTACTCTTAACCCCATGATGGTTCCAAGATGGAGCCTAACCTTAATGATTCCATGGATAGTTTCATTCAACCTCATGATGGAGGACATAGCTTATGATCATCGGCTTTGATCATGCCTATGGGCATTTGATTAGTTGATGAGATAGACATTAATGTGAGAGAGAATCATGCCATGTTACTTTGGAAAGAATCTTTAAATGATTTGAGAATTATCATTCAACTCATGAAATCTTTCTATTATTGACATGTATAAAAAAGCTATGGCAAAATATGAATTCTTAATTGACTGCGATACTAGAAAGATTTCAGGAGGATACTAATAAAATACTAACAAGTGGCGAACATCTTGTTGTTAGAGCTAAGCCTATGCAGTCATTGTGGATTCTTAAGTTTAGGTATTTTAGTTTAGGTATTTTATTTCTGTTTATTTTTTGGTTTATGTTTTTGGTTTAGGTTTAAGTAAAAATGGTTTGAAATAAAGAAAAAGAGTTCCATTTTTTCTCGTCCATTCTTTTTATTTTCCTTTGCAATACGGTAAATAAAAGAAAATAACCATAGATTACTCTAGTAATCTATGCCACTTCACAAAAGTCCATATCTATGCATATAAGATATTCCTATAGAATTTGTGTTTCTGTTAAAACCTGACAAAGAGAATGCTCTTCTGAAATCATAGGACATATAGCTGGGATTGTAGTTCAATCGATTAGAGCACTACCCTGTCAAGGTGGAAGCTGCTGGTTCAAGCCCCGTTAGTCCCTATCTGATGAATTAATCAACTGCCCTCAAGGTGGTAGCGTATTGGGTAGATATTATTTCTTTGATCATATCATGGAGATTGCCTAAAAGAAGGCCCAAAAATTGCCCTCATCTGTGAAAGTTTCAAAAAGAATCCCTATGACTAACTTAAGAATCTGTAATGACTATGCAGGCTTAGCTCTCACAATAAGGTGTTCGCCACTTGTTGGTATTTTATTAGTATCCACCTCAAATCTTTCCAGTATCACAGTCAATTAGGAATTCATATTCCACCATAGCTTTTTTATACATGTCAATAATAGAAAGATTTCATGAGTTGAATGATAATTCTCAAATAATTTAAAGATTCTTTCTAAAGTAACATGGCATGATTCTCTCTCACATGAATGTCTATCTCATCTCCTAATCAAATGCCTAGTGGCATGATCAAAGCCGATTATCATAAGCTATGTCCTCCATCATGAGGTAGAATGAAACTATCCATGTAATCATTATTCTAAATTGAGACTCGCTCCATCTTGGAACCATCATGGGGTTAAGAGTAAAGCATCCTGAGGTTGGTGCATCTCATTAGGCATGGAGAAGCATTGGGAACCCCAATCTCTTTTTTTAGGGAAATTTTCATTTCCATCCCCACGCCCAGCATACAACTTCACTTCTGGTTCTTTGAAATATTCAACTAACTTCTCCCTTCTTCATGGATCTTGGGAAAATGGAACTGTCTAGGAGTTGGGAAGCTAGACATCAAGGTTATGGCTTGATGAGGATAACTAAGATGACAAGCTGAAGTTGGCTGCTAGCACAATAGGGTGGTGTCTTAGTGCAACGCAGGTGCATGCGCGGTAGCATTCATGGTGGTGTTCAATATTCTAATGTACAATGTCCAATATCAGAATGAGCTTGTCTACCACCGTCCCATTCTTTGATGGAGCTGACATCTTATCCACTAAAAATGCCAAGGTGGTTGAAGCATATTGACCTCATTTTAGGATGAGCTCTCAACCTCTCCATCTTAGACATAGTACTTCTCTTAGACTTTAAGAGTTCCTTAGTCTTAAGACACATCTAGTGATTAGGTGGACACTCAACTTAGTCCTAGAGACTTAGAATTGGCCATAGGAATAGGTCATGCCTCAAGGGTGTTAGGAAAATTTGCCTACCCTTAGCTTGAACCACTCCCCACATTCCTTCCTTCAAGTCAAACTCCAAATAAATCTTATTTGATTTTCTCCAAACTCAAATCAATGCCACATGATTGAAATCCATGATTGGAACCCATGAATGAAATTTCAAATAAATTTTTCCTAAGTCCTTAATCCTCTTAAGGACTTAGCCAAAATCATCTTCAAATCAAATCAAATCCATGAAATTTTATCATAACTCTTTTACATTCACACTTATATTCACATATATAAATAAAATGTAAATTCAAATTAATCAAATCAAAATCCAAATTCAATTTTCTAATTCAAAATCTTTTTTATGTCTTTAATTTACACCTTAAAGACTTAACCTAAAGCATGGTCAAATCAATTCAAACTCATTAGATTTTCTTACAACACATTTATATTTTTATTTATATTTAGATATATAAATGAATTCTAAATTCAAATCAATCAAATCAAAATCCAAATTCAAATTCCTAATTCAAAATCTTTTATAAGTCTTTAATTTCCACCGAAAGGACTTAGCCAAACTCATCTTCAAATCAAATCAAATCATTGAAATTTTCTTACAACCTAATAATATTCTCATTTATATTCACATATATAAATGAAATTTAAATTCAAATCAATCAAATCAAATCCAAATTCAAATTAAAAATTAAAAATCTTTTCTAAGTCTTTAATTTCCACCTTAAATACTTAACCTAAATCATGTTCAAATCAATTCAAACTCATGAGATTTTCTTACAACCCATTTATATTCTTATTTATATTCACATTTATAAATAAAATATAAATTCAAATCAATAAAATCAAATCCAACTTCAAATTCCAAATTTAAAATCCTTCTTAAATCCTTAATCCCCTCTTAAAGACTTAGCTAAAATCATCTTTAAATCAATTCAAACTCATGAGATTTTCTCATAACTCATTTATATTCTCATTTATATTCAGATATATAAATGAAATATAAATAGAAATCAACCAAACTAAATCCAAAATTTAATTCCAAAACTCAAAAATTCTTTAATTTTCTCCTTAAGTACTTAGCCTAAATCATCTTCAAATCAATTCAAACTCATGAGATTTTCTCATAACTCATTTATATTCTCATTTATATTCACATGTATAAATGAAATGTAAATATAAATCAATCAAACTAAATCCATTATTCTATTCTAAAACTCCAAAATTAAGTCCTTTAAATTTTCCCTTAAGGACTTAGCCAAAATCATACCTAAATTAAACAAAATTCATGAAATTTTCTCATAACTCATTTATATTTTAATTTATATTCACATATATAAATGAAATATAAATTAAAATCAATCAAACTAAACTCAAAACTTAAATCCAAAATTCCAAACCTTTCCTAAATCTTTTAATTTCCTCTTATGGACTTAGCCTTGATCATGATCAAATCACTTCAAATTTTGAAATTTTCTCATAACCCATTTATATTTTCATTTATATTCACATATATAAATGAAATATAAATTCAAACAATCAAAACCATTTCCAAAAATCAAACTCAAACTCATTCAAAATCCAACCTAAGCCTTTCAAGTCAAAATTTTGAGCTTAGCCAAATCATCTTCAAATCAAGCCAAACTCTTGATTTTTCTTCATGATTCAATCAACCCTACAATCATGAATCCAAATATAAATACAAACTTCAATAAATTAACCAAAACTCAATTAAAAAATCAAGCCAAAATCTATTTCATTTTTATCCTTTTAAACTTTAAATTGTCAAATGAATCAAAACCAATTTGACTTCAAACCACTTACAAATGGATTTATATTTCAATCATAAGTCCATATACAAGTTCAATAAAACTCAAATTAAGCTTTGACCAAGCCATTTGAACCATTTAGGCTCACTTGGCCCAAAGTGACCTTAAGTACTCTTATGAGTGAAATTCTAATCCTAACCAAATTGGATTGAATCAAACTCTCCTATGCCTCTCATCATGATCAACAATCATAATGAGATGATCAATCAATAAAATTGAGTCAAACCAAGTCTAACATAAGGGTTGATCAAGTCAACACTTAGCCAAAATGAAACCCAGCTCGACAGTTTGGGTTTTCTCAGGTGAGTTCATATGGCAGGTAGCCTTTCATCCCTAGGGTGGTAGATTGATGACATTTGGGTTTATTCCCTTTTGAGACTCATTTGTATGCCACATCGATGATGTGGGGGCACTTACTAAGATTTAGCACATGTTCTAGATTTTGAATGGTTCCACCAGATAGTCGCATAGAATTTGGGTATGTTAGGTTGACTTGGTTGCGACTGTCTTATACGCCTCTTCTCGACCATAGCACCAAGAGGTATGAGTGGCGAGTGAGGGAGTTGGGGCTTCCTTGAGCACAAAGGTCCCATAAGAGCTCTCAGTAGGCAGGGACCAGCTATGATAGTGCTTTTTGACTTTGATGTATGTCATAGCTATAGCTTTTCTATTTTAGCACCTTTAGCTTTCTGCTTATAGCACTGACTTGTTGCTTTGACATTACTGGTAACCTGCCCGCTGAGCTAGATATGCGATGAGAGGAGCCATGGTATGCTTCCCATCAAGAGGTTACTCCTCTCACCGCATCTCTAGAAGCAATGAGTGCTATGGTCAAGAGGTGAAGCTAGGTGATTAGCACTTTTGTTACTTTGACTTTGATGCGGCGAGAGCACTCATTGCTTCCCATCAAGAGGTGCCTTCTTTATTAGGTTGTCATATCAGACAGTGGCATGAGGAGCCATGGTATGCTTCTTTGGATTGGAGTTCTAATCTATCATACCACTTCTCATACCTAGAGGGAGAGCCACGCCTTCCCGTTTGGTGGGGAGTACCCTCTTTCGGTTCTTTTGGGCCCTTCCACAGTGCATTTCCTTGCTCCTTTGAGTCCATACTTGGGTACCTCACCTCACATATCATTCTTTCTCCATTGGCGAGTCCCATCTACTAGCTAAGAGAGACATCGAGTTAGAGCGATGGTGGAAGATGCTGCTTAGCTATTGAGTTGATATAAGTTGTCGCTATTCGTCCTTCAACTTGTTGATGACAGAACCTCTAGTTCGACCATGGGCCTTAAGTGAACTATAGGATGACCGAGAATGACCCCAAAAACTATGTGTTTTGTATATCTATTTCTGAAGATTTTTTCACTTTATTATAGAAAGATGGTGGATACTTCTATGGTATTAATCTGAGATAGATAGGTGTAGTGTCTTGAGTGCGTGACATCTACTCAATGTTCTTGCTATGCAACTTTACTCCACTCTAGCAATGAATCGTGTTGCACACCGCTGAACTTTTAACAGAGAACTCAAAAGCATGGTTACAAAATAAGCCTAAAGCAAGTAACGTGGTCTTGATATCTGCCCGTCATTGATAGCATCCGTTTCTTCCATCCATTGAGCTTAGCAACAACTTTCTTAACTAGTGGTTGGTAGTAAACTCTGTTTAGCTTGCAGGTGTTAAGAGGAAGACCAAAATATTAAAACGAGAATGTCGCCACATCCATTCCCACAAGACTAGCAATGTTCTCATGTTTTCTTCCTTTGGAGAAGTATAAATTGCTCTTGTTCTAGTTTGCTGCAAGCCCTGTCCTTTCTTTGATGGAAATTGGAGTTTCAACTCAGTTCAGTCAGGTCCTTTTCCTCCTGCTAATGCTAACTGGCCATTTCTGAATGCACTAGCAGTTCTCTTCCCCAAACAAAGACTTTCTTGTCATACCTGGCTGACTTCCAAGAAAAGAGAGATTTTTTTAAAGAAAGCATGTTCCTAGACATACTAAATCAACAAAATTAGAGGAATTCATTCCAAAACTAGATTCCACCATGAGAAAAGTTGGAGCAATTATATTGTTGCACCAAAGAAATCGAATTACATAACTCTGCAATAATCATTCACCGCCTCACCAACAAGGGCTCTTGAGCAATGCTAACCATTGAGAAATGTCGAGGTGACCATCGGAAAAGCACATCATAGTTATTCTCACCAAATGAAATAGAAAGACTCCCTCATTGAAAGAGAGAGTTTAAGAAAACTCTTTTTCTTTTATAGCTAACAACATCTAGGAGAAAGTGCTCTTACCTAACTTACCTTTCTTCATATTGTGAAGCTAATGAAAATTTTATTATTTTGCTTGCTCTTTCATTTCAGTTTCACTCACTTTTTCTTTGATGAGAAGATCCCATAAATAAACAAGCACCCTACTCAAAGTAACTTGGCAGGGAACCAATTAGGCCAGGGCATCGCCGGAATAAGGGACGAGACGGGCGGTGCACACCGCGAGGCGGACCAACCGACCCAACCCAAGGACCAACTACAAGCTTTTTAACTGCAACAACTTAAATATACGCTATTGGAGCTGGAATTACCATGGCTGCTGGCACCAGACTTGCCCTCCAATTCTCGTTAAGGGGTTTAGATTGTACTCATTCTAATTACCCGACTCAAAGAGCCCAGTATTGTTATTTATTGTCACTACCTCCCCATGTCAGGATTGGGTAATTTGTGTGCCTGCTGCCTTCCTTGGATGTGGTAGCCATCTCTCAGGCTCCCTCTCCAAAATTGAACCCTAATTCTCCGTCACCCGTCACCACCATGGTAGGCCCCTATCCTACCATCGAAAGTTGATAGGGAAGATATTCGAATGATGCGTCATTGGCATAAGGACCGTGCGATCCGATGAGTTATCATGAATCAGCGAAATGAAGGCATTGACCTTTACTAATAAATGCATCCCTTCCGTAAGTGGGGTTTGGTGCGGTATTAGCTCTAGAATTACCACGGTTATCCAGGTAAAGGTACTATCAAATAAACGATAACTGATTTAATGAGCCATTCGCAGTTTCACAGTCTGAAATAGTTCATACTTACACATGCATGGCTTAATCTTTGAGACAAGCATATGACTACTGGCAGGATCAACCCGTAGCTGCGTCCTGATCTGTACACAACCATGTATATATATATATATGGAGGGGGGAAAGAATCAGAGTCACGTGAAGGATGAAGGCATGATCACCTCCGAATAAACTGACCCGGGCAAGGTGGTCATGACACCGAGACCTGATTTCTATGAGCCACATTCGCAACAATATGACGAGACCCTCTGTCCACCGCCTGAGATACAAGCTCCCCAAGACGAGGATGGAAGGGTCTCATTCCACAGGGCAGTCTCCATGCCATGAAAATGAGCATCAGAGGCTAATCCGCGACACATCGACAAATGTTAATACCTACAATGAAAGGATTCCGTCATAAGTAAGCCACAATCGATCTCAAAATATTCGAGAGGCGGATTTGAAAGGACTACCACCGATAGTTGGTCACCGCGAAGGCAACCACCTATCAATAAAGCGAGTCCACAACATCTCATGCATACATACGGGTCTCCACCTAAGCACATCACCAAGCCCAAAGGTACTGCGCAAAAATAGAGATCAAGAAATCTCCATCATCAAGCGAACCAAAGGGTCATGATAATGATGCGGATGGTGAGCTCCTGCGAGGCACGTACATTCACATCAGAGCGGAAAGAAGTTCCATGTGGGATGCCATGCTGACCCATACTCCGAAGAGTGCGATCAATTTGTATGCCGCATGAAGCCCTTCCTTCGACTATGCCCAAAAAATTCTTTCGATTCGCAACACGATGACATAAGATGAAGGAGGCATGCAGATCCAAAGATCATGAGCATTGTCTACCTTACATGCATGTCTGACAACAAAACAGCAAACCTGCTGCCCAGTTCAACTCATCTCTAATAGTCAGGCAAAGCAAAATGCACATTACAGACCCCAGAAGTTCCAGAAAGCCCAAAAAGCTTACTTTTTTATGGGCAGTCATACACCCAAATGGAGGCACCAAATGCTCCCGTGAGCACCAATAGGGGGTTTTAGGAGGTTCCAGCCTCAAAAAATGGCAAAACCCGCAAATTCGAGTAAGCCATGGGCACCACAGACCCACCACAGGCTGGGCGGCGCCAGCGCGGTCTCATGGGAGAGTCGATCGCGCAGCCACCAGTCGCTGAGCCTGTGGCGGCTCCTGTGGAGCGTCTTGGCGGCGCATGGGCCTTGGCGGCGCCACCAGAGGAGCGGAGTCGAGAGCGGCCGTGCCGTGTCGCATGTCGCCGCCACCGCGAGAGCCGCGTACACTCCATCGCCCATGGAGGCCATCTTGCTCATCCAGGGGCCCAAGCCGACTTTACTTTCGCCGCTACCCGCAGGCTCCGCACGCCGGCCGTGACGCGTGCATTTGTGCTCGTCGACACACGTGATACGATAAGGATGCTAAGCTCACATCCGCAGCTCCTTTGACGTGCGACCCGCGTTGGACTCGGGGGCACATGGCGCGGCAAGACGCGGGCACTTGGGCGCAGGTCGACGCTGTGGCAGCGTGCATCTTTATTTTAAATAAGCGCGCCCCGCCCGCCGTCGTCGCCAGCCCATGCCCCGTTCATCGGCCGCCGGTTCGCCGCGCCGATCAATCCGGCGCGGCCGGACGTCGTCGTCGCCGTCACCACCGGTCGGCGCCCTGGTCATACCACCGGTCGGCGTCGCCGGTCGCCACCGGTCGGCGATTGTCCCGATCGCCGCGCCGGTCATCCCGAATGCCACCGCCGGTGTCCCCGATTCGCTAGGCATCACCGTCGACCCATCACATCGCGGCCGCGATATTTGGTCGGGTCTTTCATCCGATCGCACCAGCCTTTCGTATGGCTTGTTCTTGAGAACCGAGTCGACCGCAAATTTTATGCATCAAGTTTGGGTCATTTAATTGGGCGCGTGACCGCCCGAATTTTTTGGAATTTTTCTCGTGTCGCGTGCATTGGATTTCCACCCGACCTTTACTTTTCTCGTGTGACATATTGAAGGCTCATAAGGGTGCACGATCATCGTCCGACAAGCAATGCATGGTTCGAATGTAGGTGCGGCGCATGTCATGACATGCTCGACGCAACCATTGCCTATCGACATACGCGATGCGCCCGAAGGGGCTATCAAGCTAGCTCACTCTAATAGTTAACGGGAACACGATATCACACCTTCTATGCTGATGACATTTTATTCCACCAAAGCTTCCATGGCTCACGCAAAGGTGTCCTCCATATTCGAAAATTACCCAGATGGGGTATCAATGACAAACCGTCATAGTTTTCAAAAAGCCACACATAGATGGAAGGCCAAGCAGAATCACCAGCTCAGCTTCGAGAGTGGAGGAGCTTGATTACTTGGGCATCAAGCTTGCCATGAGGAAGTTAAAAGCTGATTTTCATCAACTCCTCCAAAGGCTAGAGACAAAATCAGCTCTTGGGGAGTTAGACACCTTTCAATGGCGACTTACACTCATAAGGACATCCTTGTGCATCTCTATGTACCAAACAACACCGTAATTCCCAAGGGAATTCTGGAGGATGAAAAGCTTGCTAGGAACTTCCTTTGGCAAGGAAACAACAACCATCATTGCATACACTATGTTGCTTGGAACAAAATCTGCATGCCAACCAACAAAGGAGGCCTTGGACTACACATGGGTGAAAGCTAGAATGGACCCTTAAGGGCTAGAATGGCTTGGGAATTCCTCTCTAAACCCACCAAGCTGCTCCACAAGTGCTTGATCGAGTATGGGTTGGACCCATGGCATAGGGAACCAAGCGGAGACTCCAATTCTGGAAAATTATTGATGGTGCTTCCACCTTGAACCAGAATTTAAAATGGAGAATTTGCAATGGCAAAGAGGTGGACTTTCTAAACTCCATTTGGATATCCGACCTACTGCTGTCCAAATGGCCGACATTTCTCAACATGGAGTGCATGGAGGAATGGAAGGTGGAAGAGGCGATTGCTGAAAATAGAACGGAAAGCGAAAATCTGCACATCCTTTTTTGGAGCTTCGAACTCATCTCCAACATTTCTATTGAAGAGGAACATCAACATGACATCCCAGGCTCATCAAGGCACCTATGGGGACAACTCTCACATCCATTTTATACAAAATCTGCTTTGCTGAAATTTGATTGTCCCCACACCATGCATTTGAAACTCCCACCAGGGAAAAAAAGTCGGTGGCGGCTCATCAACGACTCCTTGCCAAACAACACGGCTTGCTGGAGGGTTTAACTCACACCACCCTTGCCCTTGGGGTGTAATCGAGACACGAACACACATTGCTGTCCAATGCTCGATCACGAACAACATTATCCAGTTTTGGCAACATGGCATTCAATCCCAATTTTCAGCAATTTGCAAGATTTACTCCAAGCTCTCTCTCACTAAGGTGACAACTTATGTTGGGCTAGAATGTATTGTGCAATTGTGTGTGTGGATAAGTTCGCCGCCAAGACTCACATCGTAGCCATGGTACCCAAGACTATTCTGCCGATTCTAAGCTCTATCACACATTCTTCCTCTTATCCTATCCGAAGCAATGGGACATCACCCTTATGGGCTGATCAAACTAAATTTGTGGTGTCCTCCCCTCCGGATCATGGCTCACTCCTTCCCAATGGGGTGGCGGTATTGCAGTGGTGCTAAGGGATGCAAATGGCAACTTCCTCAAAGCCATGGGTCATTGTTTTCGACATTGGACGACACATCGTTGAGCGGAGGCTATGCTCTACACTAGCAAAATTATTGAACCGTGGATGATGAATACAAGGGCATTATCATTGAAGGAGATAATAAAGGTGTGGTGGATCACCTCAAACTTTCTCTTAACAATGAAATATGGCGACCGACTTCGGATGCTCGACATCGACTTTCGAAGAACTTCCACCAGTTATTTTGTATACACAAATAGATCTAACAACACTCTTGCAGACTTTTGTGCAGATATAGCTACTAGCTTTGATTTTGTATGGCATAGTCTAGATAATCACACTATTCCTTCACAGTTTTTTGCTCTTTTGGAGGAGGATAGGAAATATGCTGTTAGTAGCTAGTTTTTTGCTTTCTTTAGCAGTTTCTTCTACATTGTAATCAGTTTTCTTTATTATCAATGCAAATGCATCTTTTCAGCTAATAGAAGGTCCCCCAAAACGCTACTTTTGGCCCAAAGGCACTGACCGAAAATAGAGGTCAGGCAATCTCCTTCCTCAAGCAAACCAAAGGGACGTGATAACGAATGTGCATTTTCATACCGCGAGGCACATACATTCGTGTCAAAGCGCGAAGATGCTCCGTATGAAATGCCAAGTCGGCCAATACTCTGAAGAGTGTCATCGATTCGTATGCCGCTTGAAGCACTTCGACTATGCCCAAAATTCCATTAACAACTCGTTGACATAACATGAAGGAAGCATGCGATCCTAAAATCATGAGCATAATCACCTTTACATGCATGCTGAAAATAACGGACCCACTAGTTCAACTCATCTCTAATACAGGTGAGCAAAATGCACATTTTAGACCGGAAGTTCAGAAAACCCAAAAGCTTACTTTTTTTTATGTCATATGCCAAATGGAGGC
This sequence comes from Cymbidium sinense, assembly GCA_021442155.1. Taxonomy (NCBI): domain Eukaryota; kingdom Viridiplantae; phylum Streptophyta; class Magnoliopsida; order Asparagales; family Orchidaceae; genus Cymbidium; species Cymbidium sinense. The sequence goes on from CM038214.1 coordinate 165,242,048, forward strand.
CAAATGCACCCGTGAGCACCAATGGAGATTTTAGGAGGTTCCTCAAAAATGGCTGGCCAATAATTCGAGAAGTTAAGTGCACATGGGCCCCACCGCCTGGGCGCTGAGGCCGCCTTGAATCCAGGGGAGGGTGCTGAAGTGGGCGTGGGGACAGCAGCGCCTGGCCTTGTGCCTCAGGCGAGTGCGACGGCGCTGAGAAGCAGGCACACGCTGTGCTACTGGATGAGCCCAGCGGCGCTCCTGGATGAGTGGCGCCAGCGCCATGGGTGACCTGCGATGGGTGAGCGCTAGTGCCATCAGGCGGCGCCATGCATGAGCCCACGCGTCTGTAGCGCCGCCAGCAGGTCGGGCTCACCCTTGCGCAGACGGGTCTGCGTCGACACCTGCGAACACCGTCGCCTTCCATCACCGTGATGATAAGGATGCTAAGCTCACGTCTGCGATTCTTTAATGATCTGGCGCTGACTTCGAGGGCACTTGCCCCATCCGTCGGTCGCCTCCACACGAGCACGCGCACGCCGCGATGGCC